>OY740812.1:530042-707333 GCA_963514005.1 Raja brachyura
GACCGGGCCCAGGCTGACTGGCTTCTTTCCCACGGCAGAGTGCGCGCAGTGTTGCTGAGGTGGACGGTCGAGGGGCAGTGACCGCTGCGGGCTCCGGCCAGTCCTGTGGCCACCAGGGCCCCGACAGCACAGACCCACCCGGCGAGGGGGGGCCGCCCGGCCCACAGGGTGGCGGGTTCCTGTCCGACCGCTGAGCACGGTCTGGTCCAGCGCTACTGCTCACAGCCCAGTCTGTGGCCAGACCTAGACGGGCTGGAGGTGGACTCCTACATCGCCCTGGGCTGCCAGGCCCCAGGTACGTCCACCACGGGGGGTGGGTTGCGGAGGGTAGAGGGTGTGGAGGGTGGGGGGGGTTGCGGTGGGTGGGTGTGGGTGGGGGAGGGGTGGGCTGGGTGGGGAGGGTTGCGGAGGGGGGGGTGTGGGTGGGGGGGGGTGTGGGTGGGGGAGGGGTGGGGGGTGTGGGTGGGGGTTGCGGGAGGGGGGTGTGGGTGGGTGTGGGTGGGTGTGGGTGGGTGGGGGGGGGGGTGTGGGTGGGTGGGGGGGGTTGCGGTGGGGGTGGGGTGTGGATGGAGGGGGGTTGCGGTGGGTGGGGGGGTGTGGGTGGGTGGGTTGCGGTGGGTGGGGGGGTGTGGCTGGGTGGGGGGGGTTGCGGTGGGTGGGGGGGTGTGGGTGGAGTTGCGGTGGGTGGGGGGGGTTGCGGTGGGTGTGGGGGTGTGGGTGGGGGGGGGTTGCGGTGGGTGGGGGGGTGTGGGTGGGGGGGGTTGCGGTGGGTGGGGGGGTGTGGGTGGGGGGGGTTGCGGTGGGTGGGGGGGGTGTGGGTGGGGGGGGGGTTGCGGTGGGTGGGGGGGGTTGCGGTGGGTGGGGGGGGTTGCGGTGGGTGGGGGGGGTTGCGGTGGGTGGGGGGGTGTGGGTGGGGGGGTTGCGGTGGGTGTGGGGGGTTGCGGTGGGTGGGGGGGTGTGGGTGGGGGGATTGCGGTGGGTGGGGGGGTTGCGGTGGGTGGGGGGGGTGTGGGTGGGGGGGGTTGCGGTGGGTGTGGGGGGTTGCGGTGGGTGTGGGGGGTTGCGGTGGGTGGGGGGGTGTGGGTGGGGGGGTGTGGGTGGGGGGGGTTGCGGTGGGTGTGGGGGGTTGCGGTGGGTGGGGGGGTGTGGGTGGGGGGGTTGCGGTGGGTGGGGGGGTGTGGGTGGGGGGGGTTGCGGTGGGTGTGGGGGGTGTGGGTGGGGGGGGTGTGGGTGGGGGGGTGTGGGTGGGGGGGTGTGGGTGGGTGGGGGGGTGTGGCTGGGTGGGGGGGTTGCGGTGGGTGGGGGAGTGTGGGTGGGGGGGGTTGCGGTGGGTGGGGGGGTGTGGGCGGGGTGGGGGGGTGTGGGTGCGGTGGGGTTGCGGTGGGTGGGGGGTTGTGGGCGGGGGGGTTGCGGTGGGTGCGGGGGTGTGGGTGGGGGGGGTTGCGGTGGGTGGGGGGGGTTGCGGTGGGTGGAGGGGTGGGGGGTGTGGGGAGGGTAGGGGTGGACTGGGTGGGGGGGGTGCAGAGGGTGGGGGGGGTGCAGAGGGTGGGGGGGGTATGGGGGTTGTGGGTGGGGGGTGTGGGGAGGGTAGGGGTGGGCTGGGTGGGGGGAGTGCGGAGGGTATGGGGGGTGTGGGGGGTAGGGGTAGGGGTGGGCTGGAGTTCTGTGTGTGACCGCTCTGTCTCTCTGCCCCCACCAGGTTACTTGAACCAGGCCGGTGAGCGTGCGTTGGGAGCGGGGGTGGGAGAGTCGGTGCCGGCCGCTGCTTTGGGGAAGACGGTGGAAAACCCGGAGTACCTGTCCCACCACAGCCTGGTGTTGGGGGCTGAACCGGACCATTGGGGCAGGAACCACCGGCAGGCGGAGCCAGTGTGGACCCCGGGCCCCCCACAGCCCAACGGATACATCCGTGTAGCTGCCGCAGAGAACCCAGAGTACCTGGGCCTGTCCGAGGCCAGCAGCGTGTAGAGGGAGGAGTGGCCTCAGTAACCCTGACACACAGAGCGCATGTGGGCAGCACCGACACTGGATCCAAGTGGAGATGAGACCCACTGGATCCCAGCGGCGATCCACCAATCCTGGGGCTTCCACAATGTTGCTGAGCCAATCATGGCGCCCGTCACCTGGTTGCCGAGAAGCAGCTGGTCCCGGGGTCCTGAGGTCAACTCCGCCGGTCGGTCAGTCCGCTCCGACTAGGCGGGCGTGTCCCTGCCCCTCCCCACCCCCTCCCCAGCACTCACACCCCCCCGTACCCCAGCACCCGCACCCCACCCAGCACCCCGTACCCCCCAATCACCCCTGCACCTCCTCCATATACCCTCCCCTCCAACTCACCCCCCTGCCTGCACCCCAATCACCCAGCACCCCCCCTTGCACATCTCCGCGACCCCTCCACTCCCAGCCCCCAGCCACACCCACACCCCCGTACCCCAATCACCCCTCCAATCCCAGCCCCCACCCACGTACCCCAATCACCCCTCACCCACCCAGCACCCACCCCCCTCCTGCCACAAGCATCCCCTGGGTGAGTGACGTTCTCTGCACCAATCCCCTTGTCCGACTTTGAACAATGCTGGAGTCCGTGAGTTTTTAACTTTTGTATATTTGATTTGGGAAATAGTTTTATATGTTTGACAGAAGTATCTTTTCTAGAGTTTGCTGTGAATGTTTAGGTGAGGGGACGCTCTTGGTTCCCGGGTGGCAGCGCCAGAGTAGCAGTGGCCACTGGCCGTCACTGGAGCCAGAGTAGCAGTGGCCACTGGCCGTCACTGGCGCCAGAGTAGCGCTGTCCACTGGCCGTCACTGGGGCCAAAGTAGCGGCGACGACTGGCAGTCACTGGCGCCAGAGTAGCAGTGGCCACTGGCCGTCACTGGCGCCAGAGTAGCAGTGGCCACTGGCCGTCTCTGGCGCCAGGGGACCCGCTGGCAGTCACTAGCCGCATCTCCCCCGAGTTCTGAGAACGTGTCTCCATCTTACTGGTTAATAAATCTCACTACATTTTTAATCTCTTTCGCGTTTTATTCTCAACTTTAAAGTGCGCGTCAATGGTCATCTGTGGGTTGAGAGCCTGGGGCCAGAGACCGAGCGAGGGGCCGAGTGGACGGGCGGGGAGGTGACGGGAAAGCGGCTCAAGCTGCCGGCAGCGCCCGCTGAGGACACGGCTGTCACCGTGTATTTGCGCGCTGAGCTGCCGTCTGTCCGGCGCCCCGGTTACAGCTGCCAGCTCACAGTGTTGCCCCAGCCCGCGGGTATAAAGCATTTGCCACAGGAGCAGTGGCGGGGAAGCGATGGCCGGGAACGGGGCCGGGACCGGGGCCGAGCCGGCGCGGTTAGCGGTTCTCAGTCTCACATTCCTGCTCATTCTGCCCGCGCCCCGGGCGCTCAGGAACGTGGTCCCCAAGGAGGCGGATTATGTGGTGCCCGACTACCGCGGGAAGGGCTGCATCGACAACAAGGGACTGGTGTTTGACGTGGGCGACCTGTTCCACCCGAGTGCCGGGGCTTGTCCGTGTGTCTGTACCGCGCTGGGGCCGGTCTGTCGCAAGCCCCGGTGTCCCCGGCTCCCTCCGCGTTGCGCCCGCCTCAGTTACGGCTCCTGCTGCCCGCGCTGTCTGCAGGTCCGCAACTCGTGTCAGTACGGGGGCCGCAGCTACCGCCTTCAACAAGAGTTCTGGGTGAGTCTCCCTCCGAAGCGGGTAGGAGGGAACTGCAGATGCTGGTTAAACGGAAGACGCAAAGTGCTGGAGTAACTCAGGCAGCATCTGTGGAGAGAAGGAATGGGTGACGTTTCAGGCCGACACCTTTGCGAGATGCTGCCTGTCCCGCTGAGTTACTCCAGCATGTTGTGTCTATCTTCGGTGTAAACCAGCATCTGCAGTTCCTTCCTCCACTTGTCGCCCGCCACCTCTGCCCGGCTTGTTTTGCAGACGAGGTGAATGTCGCGGCTTTAAACTGTTGCAACAGTTGCCGCAGGCGAGGTGCGGATAAACAGGCGGGGAGCGAGCGCGGAATTGGCTGCGGGAATTTCTCACCCTGTTCAAAACCAGGCTTTGTTCAATTGACACCTGAGAATGTCAATAATTCTGGGTCAAAAATAGTTTAAAGGTGAGACTGTGGAGCGCGGAGAGAGAGGTTTGGGTGACATTAATGTAGGCGTCGCGGGTAAAACGCAAGGTGAAATTCTGGGAAAACAAACCGGGCTGAGAGGTGGCGACGAGGTCAGTTTGACGGCGAGCGAGAGGGAGACTGACCGCATGATGACTGCACTATATCAGCCCAGGGGTGAGGATATTGTGTGGTTGCTCCAATTCCCGGGCTGCACCTGTCCGCGGCCACTGGGCTCCGGACACTCCGCTCCGGACACTCCGCTCCGGAATCATCGCCCCAGACACTCAAGTCAAGTCACTTTTATTTCGAAAGCACATTTAAAAAACAACTCTCGTTGACCAAAGTGCTTTACATTGATGGAGGTACTAACGCTATACAACAGTGGTTCATAGATGAAGTACATACATAAATACACACATATAGCCCTCACTCAGAGGACGTCAAGAAAGGCTTGAGAGTAAAGATGAGTTTTAAGTCTGGACAGAAGTGTCGATGGCGGGGGAGTTCTGATGGGAAGATACTGTTCCACAGTCTAGGAGCTGCAACCACAAAGTGGGTGAGCAGACTTTTGATGTAGGTGGGGGCAAGCCCATTGAGGGCTTTGTAGACATAAAGTAGGATCTTGAAAATTATTTGGAACCGCACAGGGAGCCAGTGGAGAGGGGCCAGGATCGGGGTGATGTGGTACCTCTTTCGGGTGCCCGTCGGGAGTCTCACTGCGGCGTTTTGGACCAGTTGCAGGCGGGACAGGGAGGAGTGGCTGATGCCAGTGTATAGGGAGTTGCAGTAATCAAGGCGGGAGGAGATAAATGTGTGGATGATCTTTTCAAGGTTGTCGAACTGGAGGAATTGTTTTATTTTAGCTGTCGTCCGAAGCTGGAAGAAGCTAGCTTTTACCACGGCATTGACCTGTTTGTCAAATTTCACGCTGAGTCAAATATTACACCACTCCGCTCCGGACGATCCGCTCCAGGAAACCCGGGAGGGGGCAATAAATGAGGATCCACGTTTACAAAGGTCAACGAGAAGTGGAGAGGAACACTAGGCGATTTCCCTCCTGGGATAAATAAAGTTCTATCGTGTGGTGAAGCAAGCAACACGGGTTTGTGTAGGAAGGATGCTGGTTTAAGCTGAAGATAGACAAAATGCTGGAGTAACTCGGCGGGACAGGCAGCATCCCTGGAGAGAAGGAATGGGAGACGTTTTGGGTCGAGACCCTTCTTCAGACTGGTTAGAAGAGGGGGAAACGAGAGATATAGACGATGAGGGATTAAGAACAATAAATGAAATATGCAAAAATAAATAACAGTGATTGTAGGGTGAAAATGAGAAACTGGTGTGACTTGGGTGGGGGAGGGATAGAGAGAGGGAATGCTGCCTTAACTGGAGTGAGAGAAATCAACGTTCTTGTCACTGGGCTGTAAGCTGCCCAAGCGAAATATGAGATGCAGTTCCTCCAATTTGCGTTTAACCTCACTCTGACAGTGGAGGAGACCTAGGACAGAAAGGTCTGTGTAGGAATGGGAAGGAGAATTAAAGTATTTAACATTCAGGAGATCAGGTTGGTTCAGGCGGGCTGAGCGAAGGTGTTCTGCAAAATGATCGCCCAGTCTACGTTTGGTCTCGCCGATGCACAAAAGTCTACATTGTGAACAGTGGATACAGCAGATGAGGTTTGAGCAGGTGCAAATGAACATCTGCCTAACCTGAAAGGACTGTCGGGGTCCCTGGACAGTCAGGGGAGGAGGTATCGGGACAGGTGTTGCATCTTCTGCAGGGGGTGGGCCCCAGGTTTTCCATACTAGGACATCTGAGATGTCTATTTCTTATAAAACGCTGCTTGCACCCTACTGTCATAGATGCATCCCTCACCCGCATCTCCTCTCTGTCTTACAGTTCTGTTCTCAATCCCTGTCCCTCCAAGACAGAACAAGGATAGAGTCCCCCTGGTCCTCACTTTTCACCCCACCAGCCTCCGCATCCACCACACAATCCTCTGACATTCCCATCACCTTCAAGGAGATCCCACCACCGGCCACATCTTCCCATCCCCACCCCTTTCCTTCATCTGCACAGACTGCTCCCTCTGCAGCACCTTGGTTCACACAGCTCATCCAAACACCTTTCCTCGGGCACTTTGTCCCGCAACCACTGGAGGTACAACACTGGAACAGGCCCTAAAGCCTGCAATGTCTGCGCCAAACATAATGCCAAGATCAACCATGATATGCCAGCGCATGTTCTATATCCTAGCCATTCTCTGCATGTTCATGTAATCCAAAATTCTCTAAATGGAGTTTTGACAGGAGATATAACACCTGCAATATACCTTCTCCCTCACCACCATCTAGGGATCCCAGCAGTCCATTCAGGTGAGACACAGGTCCACGTGGACGTCCTCTAACCTCAACTACAGCATCCGGTATTCCTAATATGACCTCCTGTACATCATTGAGACCAAGCCTAGACTCGGCGACTGTTTGCTGAACACGTGCTCAGTCCGCCAAGGTTTGTTGGATCTCCCAGTTGCTAACAATTTTAACTCCTCTTCCCAATCCCACATGGCCTTCGTCCTGGGCTTCCTCCACAGTGAGACCACATGCAGAATGGTGGAACAGCACCTCATATTCCACCTAGGTAACATGCAACCCAATGGTATGAACATTGAATGATCTAATTTTAGGTAAACGCCACCCTCCTAATTTCCCTTCACTGTGCCCCACCTGGATGTTCACCCCTTTCTCCTTTAGTGATATTCTTTCCTGTCTTCACAGTTCATGCCTCTTCTATTCTTATCTCACTTTTTGTCTTTTCATCTCTGACCTTTGTCCAACTATCTGCCACCTATCACTTGCCAGCCCCACCTCTCTTCCAGCTTTCTCCCCCTTCCCCTACTACCATTAATCTTCAGACCCCTGATCTGAAACAATGCCGACATGTTCTCCAGAGATGCTGCTTGACCCAGTGGGTTACTTATCGTAATTCTGCTTGGAAACAGGCCCTTCACCCCAACTCGTCCATGGCACCCAAGATTCCTCATCTAAGCTAGTCCTATTTGCCCATGTTTGGCTCTTATTCCTCCAAACCTTTCTTAGTCAAAAAGGCACAACAGAGGATGTACTTCCTGCGGCAGCTGAGGAAACACAATCTGCCACAGGCAATGATGGTCCAATACTGTATGGCCATCGTAGAGTCTATCCTCACCTTCTCCATCATAGCCTGGTTTGACTCAGTCACCAAGCACGACATCTGCAGACTGCAGTGAATTGTCCGATCAGCTGAGAAGGGTATTGGCATCAACCTTCCCTCCATTGACGAACTGTACACTGCAAGGGCCAGGAAGAGAGCGGGTAAGATCATCTCTGACCCCGTCACCCTAGCGACACTCTTTGAATCACTCTGGAAGGCGACTCCGGACTGTCAAAGCTGCCACAGGCAGACAAAAAAACTGCTTTTTCCCCACGAGTAGTAGCTCTACTCAATAACAAAAAATCTGTAGTCTCCCTTTTGCTCTAGTATTTTATTTAATTCACATGTTTAATCAATTATGTTTTATTATTAATGTTTAATGTTTTATGTGTCATTCCTAACTATGTCATGTTATTTGTGGGCGGAGCACCAAGGCAAATTCCTTGCATGTGAATACTTGGCCAATAAACTTATTCATTCATTCATGTACCTTTGCTGTTACACTGACAGCTCGTTTCTTGTACTCACCACAGCTTGAGTGAAAAAGTTGCCCCCAGGCTTGTATTGAATCTTTCCCCTCTCATCTTAAACATATGTCCTTATTTTTAATTCCCCTACCCTGGGTAAAAAACTGTGCATTCACCCTATCTACCCTCATGATTTTATACATCTCTGTAAGAGCACAACTCAGCCTCCTGCGCTCCAAGGATTAATGTCCTAGCTTACCAACTCATCCCCTCAAGTCCTGGTAACAACCTTGTAAATCTTCTCTGCACTTTTTCCAGTTAATGACATCCTTCCTATAGCAGGATGTCCAACACGGAACACAGTATTCCCAAGTGTGGCTTGACCAACATCTTGTTCTGCTGTAGTATAACATCTCATCTTCTATACTCAATACCCAGACTGATGAAGGCCAATGTACCAAAAGCCTTCTTGACTATCCTAATGGTGATGCCACTTTTAGGGAATGAAATCCCTGTACTCCAAGATCCCTCTGCTCTAGAACACTCCCAAAATTCACTGTGAAGGTGCTGGCTGACCTACCAAAATGCAACACCTTGCACATGTCTGCAGTAAACTCCATTGACTTTACCTCAGCCCACTGGCCCAGCTGATCAAGATCCTATTGTGAATTTTGATACCAATCTAACTCTGCACGATGCCTCAGAATTTTCTCTAATAACTTACCTACCATAGATTTTTAATACTCCAGCATTTTGTGTTTACATACAATAGATATTGGGCTCTCATCTATAGTTCCTAGGCTTTTCCTGGCAGGCCTTCTTAATAAATGCATAACATTAGACATCCTTCAGTCATCTGGCACTGCAATTACGTCAAACAATGATTCATATATTTCAGCCAGGGCTCCTGCAATTTCTTCCCCAGCTTCCCACAGCGTCCTCTGATATATCTGAGCAGGCCCAGGGATTTATCTAGGATGTCCCGTACCTCTGTCCACTGTGACATCTCCATTGTTTTTTTCTGTTAAACAGGAACCGCTTTTCCAGGGAATGGTGTTCATGGGTTTTTGTGGATTCCAAGATAACCACACGGCAGAAATGCCCGTCATCTTTGAATAAATCCATCTTTGGCAAGCGTTGATGGTGCTCACCAATCCGACCGGCTGTTGCTTAAAGCTGACAGGTTTAATTAAGACTTGGAATTAATTGATCATGTTCTGATCTGTGCCATTTCCCTGCAGCCTTCTGCCTGTGAGAGGTGCCGCTGTGAATTTGACCGCGAGGTGTACTGTCTGACTGCAGAATGCCCTCCTGTCCACTGTGTCAACCCTTCCTATGAACCCAACCAGTGTTGTCCTGTCTGCAGGCAGGGTAAGCAGTGTATGTATGTGTGGAGTCAAAGGCCCTTTAGCAGCAAGGAGTCCACATTTCTCCAGCTCCCCACGCTCATCTCTGTGCATTTTGAATTCCTGACTCTCCCATCTGATCTCCAGTGGTCTCTCGTAACTGTTCTGCAAAATTCTCAACTTGTTTTCAAATCTTTGCTTATCTCTGCTCAGAATCCCACTCTACCCTCACCCTGTGCTGCTGTCCACCTGATCCCACCCTCATTACTCAATCCCACCCTGTCACTCCTGGACATCTGACCTTTATGTGATCTTTTATGATTTAAATTAGAGGTTATAAACTTCTCGAACTCAGAAGGAATTTTGATGGGCTCTGTAAAGGGGATAATGCGCTGATTGTTATAACTTTGGAAATCAAAGTGACATACAGTGGTGTTGGAGAAAACAAATCTAAAGTGGAGAATACCTGTTTAAGGATTTAATAAGGTCGACAAATTCTCTCTGACTTATCTCTGAGGTAGTCCAGACAAGGATCATTTGGAGCTCAGGTGTGCAGGAAAGAAATGGAGAAGTATTTCTTCACACCAACAGTAGTGAAAGCTTCGAAATCTCTCTCAGTCAAAGTTTCTGGGATAAGTCAGTGTTTACAAGATTGATTTTTGTTGGTTAAGGGTATCATGGGATAAAGATGGCTAAATGCAGGTAAAGTCCACGTCAGTCATGTTCTGATTGCCTTCTTCCACTGCTCCACAACTTGGGCAAAGATTTTGTTGTGTGATAAGCTTTTATTTACAGTGGCTTGCAAATGTATTCATACCCCTTGAGCTTTTCCACATTTTGTCACGTTACAACCACAAATGTAAATGTATTTTATTGGGATTTTATGTGATAGACCAACACAAAGTGGCACATAATTGTGAAGTGGAAGGAAAATGATACATGGTTTTTCAAATTTTTTTACAAATAAAAAACTGAAAAGTGTGGCGTGCAAAAGTATTCAGCCCCCTTTACTCTGATACCCCTAAATAAAATCCAGTGCAACCAATTGCCCAATTGTGTATCATCTAATCTCAGTAAAAAATACAGCTGTTCTGTGAAGGCCTCAGAGGTTTGTTAGAGAACATTAGTGAACAAACAGCATCATGAAGCCCAAGGAACACACCAGACAGGTCAGGGATAAAGTTGTGGAGAAGTTTAAAGCAGGGTTAGGTTATAAAAAAAAATCCCAAGCTTTGAACATCTCACGGAGCACTGTTCATTTCACCATCCGAAAATGGAAAGAGTATGGCACAACTGCAAACCTACCAAGACATGACCGTCCACCTAAACTGACAGGCCGGGCAAGGAGAGTATTGATCAGAGAAGCAACCAAGAGGCCCATGGTAACTCTGGAGGTGCTGCAGAGATCCACAGTTCAGGTGGGAGAATCTGTCCACAGGACAACTATTAGTCGTGCACCCCACAAATCGGGCCTTTATGGAAGAGTGGCAAGAAGAAAGCCATTGTTGAAACAAAGCCATAAGAAGTCCCGTTTGCAGTTTGCCACAAGCCTTGTGGGGAACACAGCAAACATGTGGAGGAAGGTGCTCTGGTCTGATGAGACAAAAATTGAGGTTTTTGGCCTAAATGCAAAACGCTAGGTGTGGCGGAAAACTAACACTGCACATCACCCTGAACACACCATCCCTACTGTGAAACATGGCGGTGGCAGCATCATGCTGTGGGGATGCTTTCTTCAGGGACAGGGAAGCTGGTCAGAGTTGATGGGAAGATGGATGGAGCCAAATACAGGGCAATCTTGGAAGAAAACCTGTTAGAGTCTGCAAAAGACTTGAGACTGGAGGGAAGATTCAGCTTCCAGCAGGACAACGACCCTAAACATACAGCCAGAGCTACAATGGAATGGTTTAGATCAAAGCATATTCATGTGTTAGAATGGCCCAGTCATTTAAGTCCAGACCTAAATCCAATTGAGAATCTCTGGCAAGACTTGAAAATTGCTGTTCACAGACGCTCTCCATCCAATCTGACTGAGCTTGAGCTATTTTGCAAAGATGAATGGGCAAAAATGTCAGTCTCTAGATGTGCAAAGCTGGTAGAGACATACCCCAAAAGACTTGCAGCTGTAATTGCAGCGAAAGGTGGTTCTACAAAGTATTGACTCAGGGGGGCTGAATACTTTTGCACGCCACACTTTTCAGTTTTTTATTTGTAAAAAAATTTGAAAACCAAGTATAATTTTCCTTCGACTTCACAATTATGCACCACTTTGTGTTGGTTTATCACATAAAATCCCAATAAAATACATTTACGTTTGTGGTTGTAACGTGACAAAGTGTGGAAAAGTTCAAGGGGTATGAATACTTTTGCAAGCCACTGTATATAGTAGATCCTGTCTAAGAGTGTGTTTTATTCTTGTAGGGCCCAACTGCTTTGCAGGAAACACGATTATCCCCGCTGGTGAGAGGGTGGAAATGGATGGGATATCAGTTTGTTTCTGTCCATACAAGGATGGTTCGTGGGAGCCCCAGCAACAGGCAATCTGCAGCCCTCGTGGCTGGAAGCAATCCCATCATTACACCGCTAATGGAGGCCGCCACTAAGACTTCACTGCCACATCCTCTCAACCAGCTCTTGTGTTTGTTGGAGATTTGCCATTATTATTAAACAGAAGAAAAACAGATTCATCCATGTTCCCCACTGTGCTGAGCTCAATCCCCAGGCTTTATGCAGCGCCGTCTGCATGATGTGAATAAGCATTAAGCTCCAGCTGTAGCCGCTGGCTCCTCCTCAGTGAGGTGATCCGGGAGAGAGAGGTAGGAGCCTCTTGCTCCTTCTCATTTCCCCCCAAATAATCTTTGGACAGAAACCTCTGCAGCCTCTCCCCCTCCCGACCGTTCCTGCTGCGATGCACTTGTTAGCTTGGTGCTGACTTAAATGAAAACACAGTGGAAACTGCAAGTCAACAGGTCAAACTTTAACCCTGTGACAGCTAGGCTGAGGAAGCTAAAGTGTCACCGATACTTCAGCGTTATTAGCATGGTTTTGTTTTAGTGCCACAGCCCATGTCTGTACCATTACTGCCTGTGAAACATGATGCCCCGTTACACTACATGTGAGGCTGCTCATGCTGAATTTCCACGCCTGCTTGCAGATTGTCCGACATTTATTGTAAAAATATAAATAAAAGTTGTTGGGTGGTACATACTGTTGCAAACTCTTTGCCTGTGTTTACATTGACTTAGATACGGCAAATCATGATAAATAAATCACTGATATAGGTTCACGCTGCACCACAGGTTGGTAAGTTAGTGTTTTTGACAGGGTGTCGTGGCTTGTTCCTTGTCCATCAGTGAATCTAATAAATGCCACAATCCCTGTCTCCACAAACAGTTCTACATGCACTATTTTAGCAAGATCGTGCAATCACTGACATCTGCTGCAGATCTTAATTTCCCAACGGATTGACAAGTACAAAGTAAAAGAATTTGATTTTAGAAAGGATTATTTTCAGAATACAATCAGTTTATTAAAAAATGTGTCCTATTTTTAAGGATGGTTTTCATACATCCTAATCCTTCATGGATGGTTTAATAACCTCAGTATTTGATTATATGGAACATTGGATAGCAGACCCCCTGGTAACACTAATGCTAAACATTAGTGGAGGGGATGTAAAGACAGCGTTTACTGATAACCAACTGGAGATAATGCCAATCTAATTAGGAAAGCAAAAAACAGTTGTTAATCGGTACAAAACTAGATCTTTCAGCAGTTGCTCCCAAATAGAGTCCACAAATGCAGCTTATGAATATAGATAGGCCTTTGTAAGACAATAATGCAATTTTACTGTTATGACTGGGTAACTATGACTTGGCAGGTGAAATTAATTTTGTTTGGAGAGCAGTATCAGTCGTTGAGATGAATATAAAATTGAAAGAGGACGGATGTGATTAGCAGGCAGTTGCTCCGTAGTAATTAATCTTGACACTGGTGCACGGTTTACAGTATACATCATTGGTGGGACTGTACATTCCGTGATCACAAACCACTAAGGGAGAGAATGTGGAGACACAGTTAGAATGTACTGCGAGGCAGCTCAGCGGAAGCAAGACTACAAAGCTCTGCATCTGAAAGTGGGGACCTTTTAAGAGTTTTAGGTTGACCTCTTTCCAGATTTACACTTAGTTTTGCAGTTAGCACTTAATCTAACATTGACCGTAACTTTAATATTAGCTGGTGACAATCTGCTTGGTGGCTGTGGTGGCATAGTTAACAAGGTGAGTAACCCAAACTGATTACCTGGCAATAACTGTGTAGAGGAGCTGCCATCTGTTTTACATTTTACCAACAGGATGAGTTCAGCCCTGCCTGAGTGTGGTGAATGGACATGATGTTGTTGTCCTTTATTTCTGATGAGGAAGTTAATCTATTACACAGTGGGAGGCAGGGTCATCATATCTGTTGCATGCACAGTGTGTGCAGGGGGAAGCTGAGAACATGCCTGTACTCTGAGAGCCTCGGGTACAAACCGTGTAGCCAGTTGGTGGAGCTCAAACTCCAGGTTTTGAAGCTTGAGAAGCAGCTGATATACTGTGGTCCATCTGTGAGGCTGAGTGTATTACTTCAGCAAAGAATAGGAGTGAACGGGTCCTTTTCAGAATGGCAGGCAGTGGTGAGTGGAGTGCCGCAAGGCTCGGTGTTGGGGCTGCAACTGTTTACCATATATATTCATGATTTGGAAGAGGGAATTAGGAGCAACACTAGCAAGTTTGCAGATGACACAAAGCTGGGAGGCAGTGTGAACTGTGAAGAGGATGTTAGGAGGTTGCAGGGGGACCTGGACAGGTTGAGTGAGTGGGCAGATGCAGTATAATATAGATAAATGTGAGGTTATCCACTTTGGCGGCAGATTATTATCTCAATGGGGTTAGGTTAGGTAAGGGGGAAGGTACAGCGAGACCTGGGTGTCCTTGTACACCAGTCACTGAAAGTTGGCGTGCATGTACAGCAGTGAAGAAAGCTAATGGAATGTTGGCCTTCATAACAAGAGAATTTCAGTACAGGAGTAAAGAGGTTCTTCTGCAGTTGTATAGGGCTCTGGTGAGACCACATCTGGAGTATTGTGTACAGTTTTGGTCTACTAATTTGAGGAAGGACATCCTTGTGATTGAGGCAGTGCAGCGTAGGTTCACGAGATTGATCCCTGAGATGGCGGGACTGTCATATGAGGAAAGATTGAAAAGACTAGGCTTGTATTCACTGGAGTTTAGAAGGATTAGGGGGAATCTTATAGAAACATATAAAATTATAAGAGGACTGGACAAGCTAGATGTGAAGTGGAAGTGGCGGTGCTGCTTGGCAGCTGCGGCTCACCTGCAGTCCGTCTGGTTTTTATTTATTTTTGTCTTTGTGTCTGTTTTTTGTGATTATTTTTGGTTTATTAGGTTGTGTATGTGTGGGGGGAGGGTGGGAGAAACAGGGTTTTAGTCTCTCCTTTCGGGGGGATGCGACTTTTCTTGTCTTGTCCCACGTCACCGTCTCCGTCTGTGCTGAGGCCCTAATGGCGGAGCTGGCGGCCTCCAGCTTCCAGCGGCGGCGACACGGCTTCGGAGCTTCAGCGGCGACCTGGCTTCAGAGCTGCAGTGCTCCAGCGGCGTTCCGGCGGCCTGGCTTTCGGGGCTGCGGTGCTCCAGCGGCGACCTGGCTGCGGTGCTCCAGCGGTGACCTGGCTTTGGAGCTGCGGTGCTCCAGCGTTCCAGCGGCGGGCCCTGTGGCGGTGTTCCGGCATTCTGGTGACGGCGGCCCGGTTTCGGAGGCTCGGCCGCGGGCCTGGTGGACGGCAACATCGGAGGCTTGGATCTCATCAGCGCAGAGGGAGAACAAGGAGGGAAGAAGGCAGACTCTAAGACTTCTGCCTTCCACCACAGTGAGGAGGTGTTTGGTGAACTCACTGTGGTGGATGTTAAATTTGTGTTTATTGTGTGGTTTTGTTATTTTTAATATATGTATGACTGCAGGCATGAAATTTCTGAATGACAATAAAGGCAATTCAATTCAAGTCAAGCTAGATGCAGGAAAAATGTTCTCAATGTTGGGCGAGTCCAGAACCAGGGGCCACAGTCTTAAATGACCTCCCCTTTATTCTAAGACTGAGGTGAGAAAAAACTTTTTCACCCATAGAGTTGTGAATTTATGGAATTCCCTGCCACAGAAGGCAGTGGAGGCCAAATCACTGGATGGATTTAAGAGAGAGTTAGATAGAGCTCTAGGGGCTAGTGGAGTCAAGGGATATGGGGAGAAGGCAGACACGGGTTATTGATAGCGGACGATCAGCCATGATAATAATGAATGGCGGTGCTGGCTCGAAGGGCCGAATGGCCACCTCCTGCACCTATTTTCTATGTTTCTATGTTAAGTAATCATTCTGTAACTCGAGTCATACAGCACAGACACGGGCCCTTCAGCCCAACTCATGCAGGCCAACCAGGTTTTAGTGTTGAGAACTAGTAGAGCTAGTCACATTAGCCTGCATTGACCCATATCCCTCAACATTTCCTATCTGTGTACCTGTGTAAATGTCTTTAAACATTACTAACGTACCCGTTGCTACTGCTTCCTTCGTTACCTAATGCATATCCTCTGCATGAGGAAATTGCCTCTGATCTCTTAAATTTTTCCCCTCTCACCTGAAAACTCTACCCTGGAGAAAATGAATGTGACTATTCATCTTAGAAACATACAAAATAAGTGCAGTAGGCCATTCGGCCCTTCGAGCCAGCACTACATTCAATATCATCCAAAATCAGTACCCCATTCCTGCTTTCTCACCTTATCCCTTGATTCTGTTAGCTCTACCTTTCTCTTGAATACATCTTATCTTTGCCTCTTGTACAAGCTCTTCCCTGAATCTTTTCAGGTACATTTCCAGCTTAATGACCTCCTTCCTATAGCAAGGTGATCATTGTCCACTACACCACCAATCCTGGTATTATCTGTAAATTTACTAAATGTGTTAACTACATTGTCATCAAAATCATTCATATAGATGACAAGCAAAAATGGACCCAGGGAGGATTCCTGCATCACACTACTGGCCCGTGGCCTTCAATTTAATACCCCTCCACTTCCACTCTGACTCCTTCCGTTGGGTAGCTCCTTCTAGATGCCTAGTACCTATCGGACACGCCTACCAAGCAGGACATTGTCAAATGGCTTGTTGAAGTCCACACAGACACTGTCTGCCAGTTAGTCATCGTCAATCCTCTTGGTGACCTTTTCAATTATGGGTGGGGTAATGTCAGTTTTGAATTTCATTTTCGGCAATGAAGTGGGCAGGTGAAAGAAGAATCAATGGCAAGGATTCTTTTTGAAGGTGAACATATCGCAGTCAGATTTGGCACAGGTATGGAAAAGACCAAAACAAAATTGGGACAAATTTCTAAAGCAGAATAAAGCAATTTACCAGAATAAAGGAACCATTAAATTTAACGATTAATTTTGCAGAAGTGGACTGGAAACAGTAATTTAGTGGTAAATCAGTCGGAACAACAGAGCTTAGAAAAAGACACGAGTTAATATTTGATCTGAAAGGTTCATTCTGTTTCTCCTTCCAATCTGCCTTTTTTGCTTGTTTCAGATTTCCAGAATCTGCAGCTTTTTATTTCTGTCAAGAGATTGAAAGAAAACAGTTTTTATGTCAAAGGCTCCTGGGCAGGCACACGAGTGAAGCTTGTGTCCACCTCTCTGTGTGTCTGACACATTCATTCTTTCCTTGAACTCTTGCCATCTAAGGGCTGATAGATTTGCCACTCCTACCTCTTTTCCATAGAAACGCTCTGACAGAAATAGGTTCTTTCAGCCGACCTGGTCCATGCCAACCATGACGCCTATCTATGCTCATGCCATTTGCTTGCAGGCTGCTAAACATGTTTCCCACATTACAGGAAAATTAAATCACAGTGCATGTCAGAGCTGTACGCCAAACATGTGCTGCTCAGTTATATATTACACATTCAGTCACCCACAAACAGGTGGCAGTACGGTGTTATGTTACTGAACATGCTGATGATGTTCTGTGTGGGTCAAATCTCTTGCCGTTTGTGACTGGGCTTGTATTCACTGGAATTTAGAAGGATGTGAGGGGATCTTAAAGAAACATATAAAATTATTTCACACAAAGAGTTGTGAATTTGTGGAATTCTCTGCCTCAGAAGGCAGTGAAGGCTAATTTACTGGATGCATTTAAGAGAGTTAGATAGAGTTCTTAGGGATAGCATGATCAAGGGGTATGGGAGAAGACAGGAATGGGGTACTGATTGTGGATGATCAGTCATGATCACATTGAATGGTGGTGCTGCCTCAAAGGGCCAAATGGCCTACTCTTGCACCTATTATCTATGTAAACTACCACCACCACAAAGTAGAACTAGAAAAGAGAGAAAGTTACAGTAAGTTGGGATGTTACGTTACAGTTGTACAAGACATTGGTGAAGTCACATTTGCCGTATGTGTTCAGTTTTGGTCACCATGCTGTAGCAAGGATGTCATTAAGCTGGAAAGAATGCGGAGATGATTAACAAGGATGGTGCCAGGACAATGGTCTGAGAGGTTGGGCAGGCTAGGAATTTATTCCTTGGACTGCAGGAAGATGAGGGGTGATCTAAAAGAGGAATATATACAGTGAATG
Organism: Raja brachyura; assembly: GCA_963514005.1. Next base: position 547,842 of record OY740812.1, read on the forward strand.
CAGTTTTTTTACCCAAAGTAGGGTAATCAAGAACCAGAGGATATATGTTTAAGGTGAAAGGGAAAATATATAATAGGAGCAGCTTATTATATAGAACGAGCTGCCAAAATAGGTAGTTGAGGCAGATGCTATAATTTTAAAGACATTTGGACAGGTACATGGATAGGAAAGGTTTAGCAGGATATGGGCCCTACACAAGCAGGTGTGACGATTGTAGATGGGACATCTTGATCGGCATGGGTCGTTTGGGCCAAAGGGCCTGTTGCTGTGCTATGTGACTCTACGATCAGTGTCCATACATTACTACAGTAGATGTTCAAGGGCAAGTTCCTATTTACAATTTAGTAGGTGCAGTACACTTATCATGTACACTGTGCATGGCTTGATTGTAATCATGTATTATCCTTCTGCTGACTGGTTAGCCCACAACTAAAGCTTTTCACTGTACCTTGGTACACGATACACTAAACTGAACTGTATGGATAATATCCACATAGACGCGATAGTTTTGGAAATATCATAACTGATGTTTTGGATTTATATATGGGCCACTAAGTATAAAAGTAGCCAAGATGTTTGTTGCTCAACAAACACTTTGGATGCTTTACAATAGGAAGGATATAAGATGTCGACACAGTCAGTAACTAAAAGAACCAGCAGCTCAGGACTCACCACAGCACTCGGCACAATCTAAATGGGTTAACTTGTTTTTCCCAAATCCTGGCCGACAATGATCCACTCGCGTTGTTTTCAGAGAATTTTCAATGTAGTAAAATGTAGGCATGTTATCCTTCATAAGGTCCAGTGCAATACTCTGTTTCTTGAAGAAAGCCTCAATACGACCTCGGGCCTGAAATTAAATCAAGCACAAATGGAGTAGAAATGGCAGGACACTTTTACGCAGGATAGAAGGCGATAAAGTCCAAATGTATAGGAACTTTCAGTTACCACAGATAATGTGTACTTCATGCTATGTGTTTTTTTTGTACAATACGATACTGAAGCAAACACCGATCTTACCAAAATACCAGTATTGAATGTAACCATATAACAATTACAGCATGGAAACAGGCCATCTCGGCCCTTCTAGTCTGCGCTGAACACTTACTCTCACCTATTCCCATCTACCTGCACTCAGACCATAACCCTCCATTCCTTTCCCGTCCATATACCTATCCAATTTATTTTTAAACGATAAAATCGAACCTGCCTCGGTGTGGAAGATTGCAACCTTCATGTGGTCCGCTCTGTTTCGACTAATGCAATCAACCCAGCGTGCACAATCAAATAAGATCAAATAGAACAAGTTGTCCTACAACTTTAGGCTGTGCATGCCATACGCAAGAAGAAGAACCTGCCTCCACCACTTCCACTGGAAGCTCATTCCACACAGCTACCACTCGCTGAGTAAAGTTCCCCCTCATGTTACCCCTAAACATTTGTCCCTTAATTCTCAAATCATGTCCTCATTTGAATCTTCCCTACTCTCAATGGAAAAAGCTAATCCATGTCAACTCTATCCCTCTCATAATTTTAAAGACCTTTATCAAGTCCCCCCTTAACCTTCTGCACTCCAAAGAATAAAGACCTATCTTGTCCAACCTTTCTCTGTAACTTAGGTGCTGAAACCTTCTCCATTCTAGGCAACATTCTAGTAAATCTCCTCTGTACTCTCTCTATTTTGTTGACATCTTTCCTATAATTTGGCGACCAGAATTGTACACCATATTCCAGAATTGGCCTCACCAATGCCTTGTACAATTTTAACATTACATCCCAACTTCTATACTCAATGCTCTGATTTATAAAGGCCAGCACACCAAAAGCTTTCTTTACCACCCTAGCTACATGAGATTCCACCTTCAGGGAACTATGCACAGTTATTCCTAGATCCCTCTGTTCTACTGCATTCCTCAATTCACTACCATTTACCAAGTACGCCCTATTTTGGTTTGTCCTACCAAGATGTAGAATCTCACACTTATCAGCATTAAACTCCATCTACCGTCTTTCAGCCCACTCTTCCAAATGGCCTAAATCTCTCTGTAGACTTTGAAAATCTACTTCATTATCCACAACACCACCTATCTTAGCATCATCTGCATACTTACTAATCCAATTTACCACACCATCATCCAGATCATTGATGTATCTGACAAAAAACAGTGGACCCAACAGATCCATAAGGCACTCCACTAGTCACCGGCCTCCAACCTGACAAACAGTTATCCACCATTACTCTCTGGTATCTCCCATTCAGCCACTGTTGAATCCATCTTGCTACTCCACTATTAATACCCAACAATTGAACCTTCTTAACCAACCTTCCATGTGGAACCTTGTCAAAGGCCTTACTGAAGCCCATATAGACAACATCCACCACTTTACCCTCATCAATTTCCCTAAAAATTCAAGAAGATTAGTCAAACATGACCTTCCAGGCACAAATCCATGCTGACTGTTCCTAATCAGACCCTGTTTATCCAGATGATTATATATATTATCTCCAAGTATCCTTTCCATTAATTTTCCCACCACTGACGTCAAACTAACGGGTCTATAATTACTAGGTTTGCTCTTAGAATCCTTTTTGAACAATGGAACAACATGCACAGTACGCCAATCCTCCGGCACCATTCCCGTTTCTAATGACGTTTGAAATATTTCTGTCTTAGCCCCTGCTATTTCTACACTAACTTCCCTCAATGTCCTAGGGAATATCCTGTCAGGACCTGGAGACTTATCCACTTTTATATTTTTCCAAAAGTGTCAGTACTTCCTCTTCTTTGATCCTCATAGTTCCCATAGCTATCCTACTTGTTTCCCACACCTCACATAATTCAATATCCTTCTCCTTGGTGAATACCGAAGAAAATAAATTGTTCAATATATTCCCCATCTCTTTTGGCTCTGCACATAGCTGTCCACTCTGACTCTCTAATGGACCAATTTTATCCCTCGCTATCCTTTTGCTATTAATATAGCTGTAGAAACCCTTTGGATTTACTTTCATCTTACTTGCCAAAGCAACCTCACATCTTATTTTAGCTTTTCTAATTTATTTCTTAAGATTCTTTTTGCATTCTTTATACTCCTCAAGCACCTCATTTTCTCCCCTAAATGCTAGATGCTAAAGTTTAGTTTAGTTTATTAATGTCACATGTACAGAGGCCCAGTGAAAAGCATTTTCTTGAATGCTATCCAGTCAAAGACTATACATGATTTCAATCAAACCATCCAGTGTACAGATGAAGAAAACAATATTTTGTACAAGAGAATGTCTGAAAGATAATTCAAAGGTTTCCGATGAGGTAGATGGGAGGACCGGACCGCACTCTAGCTGGTGAGAGGATGGTTTAGTTGCCTGATAACAGCTGGGAAGAAAATGTCCCGAATTTGAAGGTATGCGTTTTCAAACTTGTGTATCTTTTGCTGATGGGAGAAGAGGAAGAGTCTGGTCCTTGATTATGAAGATGGAGTCAATGGGAGGCTGGTGTGCACAGTGGTCTGGGCTACGTCCCCAACTTTCTGCAATTTCTTGTGGTTTTGGATGGAGGACATGACAAGCATCATAAGCCTTTGAGGGAACTAAAGTCATTGGTGTGCTTTCTTGGCCATTGCTTCAATGATTGCTAATGATATTCCTTCAAGCTACCTACCATTTCTATTTGGGCGCCATAAATGTATACCAGGGTGTGTGTACTGCTTTCCTTCCTGAAGTCAATCACAATCTGCTCTGTCTTGTTGATGTTGTCATCTACGAGCCAGATTACAAGGCTCTCACTTTCTTGCTTGTTACCATTTGATAACTGACCCACTACTGCAAACGTATACATTGAGTTGGATTGGTATTTGCCTACAGTCATGAGTGTATAATGAGTATTCAGATATATTTAAAATAATGTAAATACTTGAACTCTGTTTGCTCCTCCTTTGCCATTTTATCCAGTCACATTTTGTCTTTTTTGAACAGTGAATTTAAATCAATCTTACCAGGTTTGGCAAATCTTATCTAGTAAATCTAAGCCTGTTCTTGTTTGTATTTTGGCTTCTGTTGTTCTTTTTTGAAGCCAATGCAAGTTTAAGTAGATTGACTAAAATATCCACACTATGTACAGAAAAGTGAATGCAAAAATTCAAAGAATTTTACTGGAGCCCATTAATAGCTAGTTAGATGACCACTTATAAAGTTCAATGCACCTTTGAATGGGAACAGGGAACCGAGTTACTTGTTGGAATTCAGCACTAAGGCAATACCGTTGAGATCTTGTCACTGCCTTATCACTTCCCCATTCCTACTTCCTGTATGACATCTTCAATGTACAGTGAACTATCACAGGTTGCTGGGCAACACCTGAAAAAGGGCAGAATTCCTTCCATACTTTCCCGGACTCAAAATTATACCATCTAAAAATGTTACTGTCTGATTTTTGGTCTGAAACTGAAACTTACCCTTCAATGTTAAATACATTAAAATCTTGGTTTAAATGGGGGGCAAAATATTTCAAAGGAACATGGTGTGCTTATACTGAGTGTCTGCGCACTTTCATACAACTTAGACTTGAAGTATTCTCATCATTATATTTTTACACTTCTTAAACTTACCTTCTCCACCCTTCTGTTTGTTTCATCCTCGCAGTCATGTACAAGTTTTTTGCAAATTTCTTCCCATCCATAGCCAAAAGGATCCACTGTAGATTTGTAAAAAAAGGTTTATGTTTTAAACTGTGCTGAATTTTGTTCTGTAACTCAGCATCTCTTTAAACTTCGATATTAGTTTCAGGGACCCAGTACAACTTTGAAAAAAAGACAAACCGAATTAAGAAGTTATTTAAAAGTAAAAACTGCAGATGCTATAAATCTGAAATATAAACAGAGAAAGGTGGACAGTAGTGAGGAGGACAGAGTTATTGTTTCAGGTTAATAAACCCATATCAAACTAGAAAAGTGGGAAATCAAACATGATTTAAATTAAAAATTAAAGAGGGGTGGAGAGTATAAATGCAATTATTTTAATTGGACGGAAATCAGATGGCACAAATGATGTTAAATCTGCTGAAGAGAATGGTGAAGGCTTGTTGGACTATCAGACATCACGCTTTAGATTCATGAGACCTCTGGGAGAGGTGGGACCTCCACAAGCCAGAGAGGAGGAATTTCAACAAGGCACCTCACCTCAGTGCACTGTGGCTATTGCTGTTTGGGAAGGTTTAAACCATCTGCAGGGGAAGGGAATCAGAATAGAGTAAAGCTAAGCCCAGTGATCCAAGTGCTTAGAACGGCAAGGGGAAAGGAGAAGGCAATAATGTGGGGTCGTGACAGGGGCAATGATAACAAGCGTGTATCAAGAGCAGAGCAGACAGGCATAAGAAAGCAACAGAAAATAGAGCAGAGATCCTCATGGACATTGTGAATGCCCATGGCTTTGGTAGTAAGGTGGACGTTTAGTTTAGTTTAGAGAAGCAGGCCCTTTGGCCCACCAAGTCCGCGCCGACCAGCAATCCCCGTACACTAGCACTATTCTACACACTAGGGACAATTTACAATTTTACCGGAGCCAATTAACCTACATGTCTTTGGGCTGTGGGAGGAAACCGGAGATCTCGGAGAAAACCCACGTGGTTACAGAGGGAACCCGACTCTCTGGCACTGTAAGGCAGCAACTCTACCCCAGCCCCACCGTACTATTCTATTTAGTTAGCAGTACAATAGAAATAAATTATATAATCCAACAGCCATTACAGAAGCTTTGAAACAATGTGACCAAGGTAAGGAATTGGTTAGGGCTATTTGACATTTTGCACCCCCAAAGAGTAATTTATATAACCTCTGACTTGATGATTCTTGGTCTAAAGGATTTGTTCAGGTGCTGTGAAGTTAATCTTTGAATTATCAGTAAAAATCTGTGCTTATTCAAAACAATTATTTAGCAAAATATTGCATACTTATGTAAGTAGTTCTGTTATAACGTGATAGTTGTGTTCATAAGAAACCTTGCATTATAGAATATTGTGTCAAGAAAACCATTGTGTCAATGGTGAAAGAAAGAACTGCAGATCCTGGTTTCAATTGAAGGTGGTCAATGGTGAAAACAGGTTTAGGGACAAGAGAATTTCAGACTCTCAGCAAAACGTTTTTTACTCCTGCAGTATTTTCAAAAAACATGGTCTTTTGAAATAGGCTTACATTTGTGTTCTTGCAAATATTAAAGGCTATATGTTATATTGTTTAAAAGAGTATCACTGCACGAGAACAAAAGTGATTGCTTGTCACTCAATTGCCAACTGTGGGGAACTACAATGTAGATCTTAGTAGACGAAGGTGGGAAGGCTCGATAGTAATGTTCTCCCTTCTCTTCCCAAGACTATTTATTTGCAGTACAGCCTTTTTCTGCACGTTAATTTCCGAAGTAACTTTTAAGTAATTCTCTATTTCCCGACCAAATCTCATTAAAATCAATTTGGACGACATAATACAAAGTGTTCCCTTATTCATAGAAACATAGAAATTAGGTGCAGGAGTAGGCCATTCGGCCCTTCGAGCCTGCACCGCCATTCAATATGATCATGGCTGATCATCCAACTCTGTATTCCCGTACCTGCCTTCTCTCCATACCCTCTGATCCCCTTAGCCACAAGGGGCACATCTAACTCCCTCTTAAATATAGCCAATGAACTGGCCTCAACTACCCTCTGTGGCAGAGAGTTCCAGAGACCCACCACTCTCTGTGTGAAAAAATTTCTTCTCATCTCGGTCCTAAAGGATTTCCCGCTTATCCTTAAGCTGTGACCCCTTGTCCTGGACCTCCCCAACATCGGGAACAATCTTCCTGCATCTAGCCTGTCCAACCCCTTAAGAATCTTGTAAGATCTATAAGATCCCCTCTCAATCTCCTAAATTCTAGAGAGTATAAACCGAGTCTATGCAGTCTTTGTTCATAAGACAGTCCTGACATCCCAGGAATCAGTCTGGTGAACCTTCGCTGCACTCCCTCTATGGCAATAATGTCCTTCCTCAGACTTGGAGACCAGAACTGTACGCAATACTCCAGGTGTGGCCTCACCAAGACCCTATACAACTGAAGTAGAACCTCCCTGCTCCTATACTCAAATCCTTTTGCTATGAAAGCTAACATACCATTGACTTTCTTCACTGCCTGCTGTACCTGCATGCCTACTTTCAATGACTGGTGTACCATGACACCCAGGTCGCGCTGCATCTCCCCTTTTCCTAATCGGCCACCATTCAGATAGTAGTCGGTTTTCCTATTTTTGCCACCAAAGTGGATAACCTCACATTTATCCACATTATACTGCATCTGCCAAACATTTGCCCACTCACCCAGCCTATCCAAGTCACCTTGCATTCTCCTAGCATCCTCCTCACAGCTATAAGCTGCCCCCCAGCTTAGTGTCATCCGCAAACTTGGAGATATTGCCTTCAATTCCCTCATCCAGATCATTTATGTATATTGTAACTAGCTGGGGTCCCAGCACTGAGCCTTGCGGTACCCCACTAGTCACTGCCTGCCATTGTGAAAACGACCCGTTTACTCCTACTCTTTGCTTCCTGTTTGCCAGCCAGTTCTCTATCCACATCAATACTGAACCCCCAATGCCATATGCTTTAAGTTTATATACTAATCGCTTATGTGGGACCTTGTCGAAAGCCTTCTGGAAGTCCAGATACACCACATCCACTGGTTCTCCCCCATCCACGCTACTAGTTACATCCTCGAAAAATTCCACAAGATTCGTCAGACATGATTTACCTTTCGTAAATCCATGCTGACTTTGTCCAATGATTTCACCACTTTCCAAATGTGCTGCTATCCCATCTTTAATAACTGACTCTAGCAGTTTCCCCACTACCGATGTTAGACTAACTGCTCTGTAATTCCCCGTTTTCTCTCTCCCCCCCTTCTTAAAAAGAGGGGTTACGTTTGCTACCCGCCAATCCTCAGGAACTACTCCAGAATCTAAAGAGTTTTGAAAGATTATCACTAATGCATCCACTATTTCCGGAGCTACTTCCTTAAGTACTCTGGGATGCAGCCTATCTGGCCCTGGGGATTTATCGGCCTTTAATCCATTCAATTTATCCAACACCACTTCCCGACTAATCTGGATTTCACTCAAATACTCCTTTCACCCGCGGTCCCCTGCTATTTCCGGCAGATTATTTATGTCTTCCTTAGTGAAGATGGAACCAAAGTAGTTATTCAATTGGTCCGCCATATCCTTGTTCCCCATGATCAACTCACCTGTTTCTGACTGCAAGGGACCTACATTTGTTTTAACTAATCTATTTCTCTTCACATATCTATAAAAACTTTTGCAGTCAGTTTTTATGTTCCCTGCCAGTTTTCTTTCATAACCTATTTTTCCTTTCCTAATCAAGCCCTTTGTCCTTCTCTGCTGGTCTCTGAATTTCTCCCAGTCCTCTGGTATGCTGCTTTTTCTGGCTACTTTGTACGCATCATCCTTTGCTTTGATACTATCCCTGATTTCCCTTGTTATCCACGGATGCACTCATCAATCGTGTTACATTCCATTCTCGGTATGGAAACACACGTTATAGTGAAACGACTTTCCTTTCTCAATGAAAATGCCACCTACTCTGCAAGATTTCTTTTTTTTTTTTATCACACCTATATACAAATATATCTTATCCTTAGTCCATTTTAATCTTCAATATTTTAGGCAAAATTGATCCAAACATGTAACATCTAAAAACTTTCAATCTCTAGCTGTCCCACGCAAACAAGACTTACGTTTAAACATAATGAAGAGTTCAGTTACTAATCCTTTACGTGGTACTTTGACAACATGGCATTTCATTTCTACATCAGTTATTCTACTGGTCAGGTCCGCAATTAGCTCCTTTTCCACTGACTTGAGTTTCCGAAAGAAGTGATTGTTGGCAGGATCGTGGCATTCATTGGTGTGATACCGTGTTGAAAATGTATACGAATTGTCTGGTTCACGATAGCCTGCAAGATTTCAATCAAAAAGATTCTGTCAGTATTGCTAAAATAGATATTCAATACCAGTGATTATAATAACAGTTAATTCACAAGTCCAGCACTCCCCATAATAATTCACTCACATCAATGGAAAATCTCATGCATATCCCAATCACACTGATGCATCCTGATGCTTCACTGTCCCCCAATGCTCATCTGCCCTTCTCCCCCATCCTACCATCACCTTATGCCCACCGATGACAGCTCACCTCAATGAGTCTGTTGCCAATAGCTGTTCATGCTCAGAGAGCTTATTCCCAGAGATCGTTACCCGTACAATTCCAGAGACTGAAATATATTTTTCCCATCATTTGTGCGAACATTGTGGCCATGATCTGACAGGAGACTGTAACTATTGAACCTACAGTGCAAAAAGCTGAGGTCTGTCAGATGGTTTCCCACAGGTAGACTGCTAAAGCCATTTGACAGAATGCCTCATGATCAGAACTTTTATAGAAACACTAAGACTACGTAGGTGATGAGTAGAGCCGTCACCGCCAGTCATGCACATTAAGTCTCAATGCCACTGCACATTTCCCTTGAGGCTTCTACAATGGTGAAGACATTTCCACCCATCTCCTTCTGGGTTTTGCTGTTTTCGGAGCATGTCTGGCAAGTATGCAATGGTCTTTGTTAACGTTCATCCCAAGCAGCTGCTTCATCATGTTGTGCTCCACAGGCTGTTTGCAACGATGTATAATGAGACAAACACGGATTGTGGCTGGAATATGCACTTTGATTCTGCTTAAAACTTGCTGGTCCTCCAGTATATGAAAACTTTACATGTGCATGTTCATGCTGAGATGCACTGAAGCTTGGTGCATTTCCTCCAAAGGCACCATGGAGAAAGGCCATTTTACTTTTTGACACTCTGTAATAACTGCTGAAACGTATTGCTGGTGGAATGGTTAGAAAATGAAAATTGATGTTACGTTGACATATTGTAAATAATATAAGCAAACATAATGATGTGCTGTTCGCAGAGAATTACACCAAATGATTGTCCCACATTGTATAACTATAAATGTTCTGAATAGAATATACATTTGAACAAAAGCTGAAAATGTGAAAATTCGGAAGTTCCAGTTAATATCCCAGTGCAATCCCAGAGTATTTACCATATACTGAGAATTTCATATCAAGAAATATTTCCTTGTTTGAATCCACATCCTTGTAGGATACTGTACACGTGTAATCTCCTGACATGGACTTGTCAAAGGATTTCAGTATAAGTCGTCCTGTTACAGATATCCTAGCGTAAGTCTCCCCTGAAACGAAACACAAAGTAAAATATTGTAAAAATCTTAGTCATGTATTTCTTGAGAGAAACTGAATTGAAACACATTCTTATGAGATTTTCCTAATCTCCAAGTACACTGACATCCTATTTGTGGCGCATTGCAGATCACCAAAAAAATCTGAACATAATAAGCTTGGAAGTTAGAGGAACGAGCCAATGGCATGATCCTCAACTCCTGCACATTCCTGGTGAAATGTACGCATTTTCACGATCCAACTCTGGGATTCTTTTGTTTTTAAAATGTTTTATTATTTGTGTATGTATGCTGAATGAAATGACCGAGTAAATAGGGTTCATAAATAGGGTGGTTTCTTAAATTAATGAAGAGGACTCAGTGGCTGCAGGGCCTGTTTCCATGCTGAATCTTTAAACAAAACAATTATATCAAAAGCAACATTTTAATCATCCACAAATTTATTCTTTAAGCATTTGAAGGAGTGGTTTCATAATGCTTGTTGCATTATTAGCTGCTGCTTATCAGCACCCGAGTGAAGCAATAAACGGATGCCAAACGCTAACTTAAGGATTGCAGTGATTATTTGAGGGCAAGGACATTACAGAATATAAAGGGTGAGGAAATTGACAACCAGACATCACATGACAGAAGAATGAGTCAATGTTTTGCCACACAGCTATGCTCCACAGCTTTTTATATTGTACTTCCCAAAATAGAAGGCAACTTTAGATGGGATAAGTTGCCCTGTGGTTTGTTTTAAATGTTTAATTCTGAACAGAGCCCATTTGGAAACATCACCACAATCGTCTGATAGGTGACTTCATATCCTCATTCAAATCTCATTCTTAGTATATATTTGTTTACCCATAATTGTCACTAATACATAAACTTCAAAAATAATTTCACAAGCATCTTTAACTCCATGTTATCCTGCAAGGTCTACAACCCTTCTCATCAACAACTTTTTCCACTCTTTTCAGATTTCTGAACAGTCCTTCCATAAGCTTGGTACGATTTTACAACCTACCTCATTGCGCACATTGGACTTTTTCACTGAAATTGGTATGTTCCAATGCTGAGAAACTATATTCTGCAATCTGGTATTTTTCTCCTTTACCCTTTGGACTTGTGTTTGACTTGATTTTATTCATAAATAGTATTATCTGATTTGACTTTAGTAACACACAAAAGCTTTTTATTATATCTCAATACACGTGACAATAATAATAAACCTAAATTAAAAACTATCAACAAAACATTTAGTTATTTATGGCACTGTAGCTATATAACTTTCACCTATACATAAACTCAACTCATTAATCACAACCTCTCAATATCGTAATAGAATAGAATTGCTGGATAAAGTTGATGCTGGAATACGAAATAATCTCACCTTTAATGTTTCTTCCTGTTGGACCCACCCATATGAAATATGGATCTACTAATTCTTTTTCTGACAGTTCCTCAGTTGTACAGAGAAGAGATGGACTATCAGTGTACATCTTCACATAAACTTTTACTGGAAAAATGTAATGAGAAATGTCATGGATTATGTAATTGGAATATTTGATGTACAATGTAATGATTTATAGGCAGTCGCCAGGCAACATAAAGGTTTATTCTTGAGAATGGTCAGCTAACTCGTTTTACGGTAAGTCAGAAACTTCTGTTTTCTATAGCTACTCATATTCTATAACTACTCTGCACACACTTACTAAAATTCTTTCATTTCATGAAATGTCTTTTATATTCACTGTAATAATATCCATAATTATATTGAGAGCAGATACTGTATCCACTCTTAGTATCATTATTATTACTATTTTGAAAAATTCTGTTAATATTTATGGGAGAATTTGCATAAACCTGGATGTCCGTATGTCAGGTCTTCCATAACACAGGGAGCCTTGTACTTATTACAAAATACTGCATCCTTATTTTATACACGCTCTCCCTTTTCTTCTCCTGTCCAATAAAAATTCTATTAGGGTACCTCAATGACCATTTCTCTCAACTGATCCCAATGGCCTTCTCTTAGTAAGCTAATCCAACAAGTATGTCATTGCAACTTATATTTTTAGCTGAGTTGGATGGGAATGCAGTGCACTGGCTCAGCAACAAAGGCCATTTGAACACGACTATCCAGTTAATATCCATTAAAACAGCAAAATGGAAATTGAGCACGTTACATTTTATCTGCAGGGCTTATTAACCATGCCACATTGAACATTTTTGTCCAATTCAACTCCTGTGATTTCCTGTTTGCATGAATTGAAGGACAGCAACACAAGAAAGTGGGAGCATTACCGTTACATTATAGATACTGATACATCCACATGGATATTGAGGCGGTCTTATACACTTTAAGGCATTGACTAATAAAACAGCATTGATACTGATAGGGATTCTGAGATAAAACGAAAAATAGTTAAAGAAAGACAAAGCTGGACGCAGTGCACATGCTTATTTAATGGAAATGGTCCAACTCGCTCATGCAGATCAGGTTTTATATTCCTCTAAACCTCTACTATTCATCTACATGTCTAAATGTTTATTTTTAACTAGTCACCTTTCTACCTTCTCCTAAGGGACAGTGCTCCTGGCAGCTCATTCCATATAAACATCAGTTCTGCATAAAAATGTCCCCTTAAATATTTCTACTTTCAGCTTAAACCTATGCCCTCTGTTCGACCCAGAGAAAAAGTGACCATTCACCTGCTGAGCTCCAGGAATAACTAGCAGTTTTCCCATATAACTGAAGCTCCTGGTAACATCCAGGTGAGTCCTGGTAACATCCAGGTGAATCTTTTGTGCATGTTGTCCAGATTAATGTCACCCTTCTTATCGCTCGACGATCAGAACTGCCCTTGTTACCTATTTCCTTAATATACCTGTAGAATTTCTTAAGATTTTCCTTACATTCTCTGTTGGAGATATTTCACGTCCTCTTTTTACCCTTCTTACCTATACTCGTATTCAAAAGGTTTGATTCATCCCACCTGCCTCCGCCTGACATATGCCTCCTTATTTCTGACTAGAGCTACAATAACTTGGATGAGAACATACACGGCAAGATTAGCAAGTTTGCTGATGATACAAAAGTAGGTGGTTTTGCAGATAGTGACGATGGTTGTGAAAGATTGCAAAAGTTTCTGGAGCGATGGCCAGGTGGGCTGAGTAATGGTTGATGGAATTTAATACAGAGAAGTATGAGGTGTTGCATTTTGAGAAGTCTAACAAGGGCAGGACCTACACAGTAAATGATAGGCCTCTGGGAAGTGTTGTAGAGCATAGAGATCTAGGTGTGCAGGTTCCTTAAAGGTCAAGTCGCACATAGATAAGGTGGTCAAAAAGGCTTTTGGCACATTGACCTTCATTAGTCAGAGTATTGAGTATAGAGGTTAGGAGGTCATGTTGCAGTTGTATAAGACGTTGGTGAGGCCGCATTTAGAATATTGTGTTCTGTTCTGAGCACCATGTTATAGGAAAGATATTGTCATGCTTGAAAGAGTTCAGAATAGAATTATGAGGATGTTGACAGGACTAGAGGGTGTGAGCTACAGGGTGAGGTTGAGTAGGCTAGGTCACTAATCGTTGGAGCGCAGGAGGATAAGGGGTGATCTTATAGAGGTGTACAAAATCATGAGAGGAATAGATCAGGTAGATGCACTGAGTCTCTTGCCCAGAGTAGGGGAATCGAGGACCAGAGGACATAGGTTCAAGATGAAGGGGAAAAGATTTAATGGGAATCCGAGGGGTAACTTTTTCACACAAAGGGTGGTGTGTGTATGGAACAAGCTGCCAGAGGAGGTAGTTGAGGTTGGGACGATCCCATCCTTTGAGAAACAGTTAGACAGGTATATGGATAGGACAAGTTTGGAGGGATATGGGCCAAGTGCAGGCAGGTGGGACTAGTGTAGCTGGGACAATGTTCGCTGGTGTGGGCAAGTTGGGCCAAAGGGCCTGTTTCCACACTGTATCACTCTACGCCTCTGACTCTAATATCGTTTGTCAACCAGGTTTCCTAAACTTATTAATCCTGCCCTTCACTCCAAAACTGATATGCTGTCCCTAAACTTTCCCAATCTCACCATTAAAAGCTCCCACTTGCCAGACGTCGCCTTATCTGTAAACAATCATCTCCAACCTCTGCAAGTTTCTGTCTAATACTATAAAATTGGCATTTCCCCAAGGAGTAATGGCAAACATTCAAAGCAATTGATATGAAAGTATTTTAAGGAATCAAAAAATAAGTTTAAAACAAAAATGTGAAAATGTTTGGTGCTAAATTAGTCATAGTAAAAAACACTCAATTATGCAGCTTGACAGGTAACAAAGATCGGGTTAAACTCAAATACATTTAAATGGATCTTATTAATGTCCCTTTGTCCAAAAGGCATTTCAATACATTAATAAAATATTAATTAAGACTTGATTTTGTTCACTGTTGTGAGGTTATAGGTCTCTGCTCTTTTAATCTTTCAGCCTTACGTTGTACAGTTCTCATTTGTAACTGCCAGTCATTGATCCTTGGTTTCTCACTTATGTTATTAGTTCCTTCAATCCAGAGATGCTACCTGTTTCGCTGAGTTACTCCAGCTTTTTGTGTCTATCTTATGGTATTAGTTACCTGGTTTGTTGCTGTTGCCATAAATTTGTGTGATGGTTTGATGTCCAGAGATTTCATTGTTATTGTCTGTGGTTTTAATGAACTCATCAGATTTGCCTATGTTGAAACAAAGTACAAACAGTTGTATTATTTCTCCCTGCTGCTTAATCTTTCAACAGTAGCTCACTAGCCCTGTTCCATTTCCGTCTTTCAGGATGAACATATTTTGTAAATCCCTATACATGAACACAAAATTGCACACTGATTTCAGAAATTAAAACTAAGGATCCATTTTGTAGTGAAGATCAGAGTTTTGCAATGTTTTCAGATGGTTGTCATTCAGCCACTGTCTTCACATTGGATACAGATCTACAATGGAAATTCCCAGCTCACTATATATAGAGTCATAGAGTGATACAGTGCGGAAACAGGCCCTTCGGCCCAACTTGCTCACACTGGCCAACATGTCCCAGCTACACTGGTCCCACCTGCCCACGCTAGGTCCATATCCCTCCAAACCTGTCCTAACCATGTACCTGTCTGTTTCTTAAACGTTGGGATAATCTCTGCATCAACTACCTCATCTGGCAGCTTGTTCCATGCACCCACCACTCTTTGCGTGAAAAAGTTACCCTTCAGATTCCTATTAAATCTTTTCCCCTTCACCTTGAACCTATGGTCCTTGATTCCCCTACTGTGGGCAAGAGACTGTGCATCTACCCGATCTATTCCTCTCATGACTTTATACACCTCTATAAGATCACACCTCATCCTCCTGCGCTCCAAGGAATATACATCCAACCTACTCAACCTCTCCCGATAGCTCACACCCTCTAGTCCTGCAACATCCTCGTCAATCTTCTCTGAACCCTTTCAAGCTTGACAATATATTTCCTATAACATGGTGCCCAGAACTGAACACAATATTCTAAATGTGCTCACCAACGTTTTATACAACTGCAACATGACCTCCCAACTTCTTTACTCAATACTCTGACTGATGAAGGTCAACGTGCCAAAAGCCTTTTTGACAATCTTATCTGCCAGCGACTCGACCTTCAAGGAACCATGCACCTGTACTCCTAGATCCCTCTGCTCTACAACACTCCCAGAGGCCTACCATTCACTGTGTAACTAATTCATATATTGGTTCTTTTCCATGTAAGAGAGAAAAGGAGACACCAACTTTCACCAGAGATGGTGTCTGACCTTTGGAGTTACTCCAGCACTTCATTTTTCTCTTTTTTTTAATAAACCAGCATATGCAATTCCATATATCCATCAATGTTCTGCTAATGGCTTCCTGTTTCTCACCTGCATCACAACTACCCAGTAATTGTAAATAGGGGAGAGTTCCTTCAACTCCACTGACATACAGGGCCTGGCAATGTAATTGTTATTTTGGCCTGTGAATGAGTGGCCTATCTGAACTGATCAAGAGGCAGATTTAAAAAACAAATATAATATTTTACACCATATAAACCAAGTTATACTGAAGATCATAGTGTAACTCCTGGGCTTAGAATAGTAATCATTCAAAAACGACCAAAATGTTTATAGTGGAAATAAGGGAAAGCCGAAATTTAACCCTACATAGTTGCAGTACCGAAGACAATTACAAAGAAGCTAAACCAAAATATCTCTAGTTCGTGTAGACACTGGTGGAAGGACATGAAGGGCAGCCACGGAAACTGTGTATTCTCTACACATGCAGCCTGATAGCAACGTTACTTCCACAAGTGGTCGGTGGGTCAGCTGGCTGAGGGTTGCCAGCAGAAAAACAATGGTCAGAGTAGAGGAACGGCTTAGATGGGAATTGTTTAGAGGATGAGAGTTCGTGGAGAATGTGGGGTGGGGGAGTGAAAGGGCGATGGGGAGAGGGGGTGGAGGAGTAGAGGGGGTACGTGGGCCAGGGCAGGGATACACGAGCCAGGACGGGGCAGGCCGTGCAGGGTGGCGATCGTGGTGCGGAGGAGACGGTGCCCTTCAGCCCGAGGCTGGGCCAACAGGCCCGTTCCACCACACTGTTAACTTTCAAATCCCCAGCCGCTGTTGCAGCCTGTCGCGGCTCCGCGAGTGGTAGCTCACCTGGCACGGCGGAGAGAATGATGGCGAGCGCGGCGAGCCGGAGCGGAAGCGTTAGGCCGCCGGCTTCGCTGCCCCTCATGGTCGGCGAAGCCCGACAGCGTAGGCCGCGCACCAACCGCCGCGCCCCGCCCCGCCCGCGCGGGAAGCCACCGAGCATGCGCCGGGCGGCGCCGCTTCACTGCGGCCGCGCAGGCAGCGCGAGCGCTGGTCGTCGTCCGCTCCCTCGCCGGTGGCCACTCTCGCTGCCCGAAACCTCTTTACTTTGACGGCTTTGGCCAAAATATTCATATATTGAAATCTTGAGTTACATTTACGACATAGAGGACGATCAGCCAATTTGTCGCTTTTGTCCCTCCCGCTGATAGGCGCCGCCTCCCGAGTGCGGGGGACGATGAGGCGACGCGCGTCGTGCACGCCCTTGCCCCGCCCACCGCGCGGGCATGCGCTCCATCCAGAGACATAACATGGTATCCGCGTCTTTACGCACATTATCCCAGTTACGTGCTGGCGTCACGGAAGAGCGGAAGCGTGCGTGGATGGATTCTCCCGCCTGACACTCGGTGTGAATGTTTCCATGTGAAATTGCAACAGCACTGCAGACACGTGGAGTTGACCAAACAGCGACAGAGCGCAGGTTAGCCACCAGCGCATCGGCATTCCTGACTGGGATTGGGAATAATTATAGGCATGTCCTGTGGGTTGTTTTGTAGGATTACTTCAACTTTTATATATACAAATTTGAAGGGTGGGAATAGTCTTGGATGGAAATAATAAGGAAAACGTTATATAGAGGTGGTGCATTTATCAACCAGTTAGTATTTGCTTTGTTTCAGTTGCTTTGGTTAGAATTTCCGCATAGGCATCCCGTGACAAAAACGCGATCTGATGTTGGTCGAGGCTTAAACAGTAGATCTCAAATTGTGGCAGTCCGCAGTAGTACAAACAGGATATTAAGTTGACTTTACTTTGAGTTGATATCAGATCGATAGGTTAGCGGAAAGGACGAGAACAAAAGTTTAAAGTGGCGAAGGTCTTGCGTGATATTTGAAAAATGATGTTATTTCAATGTTTATGTATTTAAGGACGTTGTAAATAAGGTGCGGTTGATTCTGTAGTGAAACACGATGGAGTGTTACTTTCTTGAAAAGAGCCGATTAATTTAACTGTTATGTTTACTTCGCCGGGTTCGTGTGAGTGATACATCTGGATGTGTTATTATGATTTAAACTATTTGTTAAGACATTTCAATGTATTCGAATTGTGCAATGAAATTATGCAATAGTCTTTTGCAGAATGTTTCTTGTAAAACCAACTTCCTCTGGAGGCCTAAATTATATAAGTACAAAATGCTAGAAATCGGAAATAAAGAGGGAAAACCACTCAGCATTCGTCGATGGGACGGACCAAGGGATGCTTCGGGTGCAATCCTGTTCTCAAAAGCCGCAGATGTTGACTGGTCTTGCTGAGACTACGAGCATCCATGATTTGTGAAAGTCCAATGTGGACTTCATCTTAATAATATACAAAACAAGTGCGTTTTCACCTAACGTGCCAGAAACGAACTTTCGTAGACTTCGAACGCGCATTTAACACGGGACGGTTGGTCTGGAATGTTACGGAAAACTAAGAAGGTTTCATAGTGTACTCCGATCATGCGAATAGTAATTGTGAATTTCACGGTGAAATGTTACTTTTGAAATGCCTTTTTAATTGAAAGTATTTTCTCTAAAAAGTAATGAGTGCTCATTATTTATAACGTAAAACATAAGTCTGCATTTTATGTAAACAAAAATGTTGGAGAAACTCAGCGGGTGAGGCAGCATCTATGGAGCGAAGGAAATAGGCAACGTTTCGGGCCGATACCCTTCTTCAGTACATTAAATATACTATCCATAGATGCTGCCTCACCTGCTGAGTTTCTCCAGCATTCTTGTCTGCCTTTGACTTTCCAGCATCTGCAGTTCCTTCTTAAACACACTGTATTTTATAATGATTTGTTGGTAAATCAAGTTGCCTCCGGCTCGATTCCCGAACTTGCATCCTCTTTGGAATGAGTTGAGTGAGCACCATTATTTATGACCCCCATCCAAGAGAACACTTGGCGTAACCCAATTAAGATGATGGTAACATTTGAACTTGTTGATAGCTTCTAAGAAAATCTGTCATTATGTGAGATTATCCCTTGTAACTTTCTGAAGCCGAATCAAATGGAACCACTTGGCACGATATGGTGGCTTGTACTTCCTAATCCTCATCAACTGTATTTTAGCATAATTTCTCGCCCACAGGAGGCGCTGGCGCGATAAGTAGGGAAAGCCAGGGCAATAGGCAATAGAGGAGGTGGGTTATCTGTTACAAACCAAAGGCATGGCTCTCACGCAGCAAATCTTGGGTTTTGTTACTCATGATAATGATTTATAATAAATATATCCAGAAGTGAAAACAGCTATAATAATTATCGAGAACAGATGTCACTCGTGTTCTCAACTTCAAGAGTGGATAATTTATAATCATTATTTTGTTTCTTGATAATTTACACTTAACATGCTGGATTTCAAGAATTATTTCTCGGCATTAGTTTAATATATTTATCCAATAATGCTATGATTTGTTGGCACTTGAGTGTGTTAGAGATTCTCCATCATTTAACTGTTTTGTTGTCAAACAGTGCAAAATAGAGAATCTGAAATAAATTTACACCAATCTCCAACATTCTCTGGTGCCAGTTTCCAAAAAAGTATTATTTGTAAA
Source organism: Raja brachyura (assembly GCA_963514005.1). Next base: position 567,571 of record OY740812.1, read on the forward strand.
ATTTCACTATCCTGGCCTAGGTGAAATCTGAAATAATCACCTGATTATAGCTAGACACAAAATGCTGGAGCAACTCAGCGGGTGCGGCAGCATCTCTGGAGAGAAGGATTGGGCGACGTTTTGGGTTGAGACCCTTCTTCGGACCCGAAAAGTCGCCCATTACTTCTTTCCTGAGATGCTGCCTCACCCGCTGAGTTACTCCAGCATTTTGTGTCAATGTTCGATTTAAACCAGCATCTGCAGTTCTTTCTTAGACATCTGATTATAGCTGTCTGGATGTATAAAATTCTGGAATGGAATGACAAGGACCTCTTAGAAAGCAGGAATCTGTGGTGACCTTAGACAATTCCTCTGAAGCATACCCTGCATTTGCTCTCCCCAAATGCACATTTCACTTGCTGAATGATTCCAGATTTTCTCGTTGTGTATGATTTCCAAGATTTAGTTTTTGTTGTTTTTTTTAGTTTAGGTCCTCAGACAAAATTGACTTTACATAAAACATTCTTTTAAAAAATTGGGATGTGAGCTATCCCATCCAAAAATTATCAGAAAAATCTTGGGTGTTCAGCTGCTCTCCAATTAGAAATGCTCAGATTCATGATTTGTTGCTGGCTAAGTAACCACAGTGATCCACTCTAGCTGAAATAAAGCTGAAAAGTGTTGTCAAACGTGAATTGCATTTTGCAGACGACTTTATTACTTCACATTAACATAACATTTTAAATGTCAAATACAATGAAGAGCATACCCAATAAAAAAATTCCAACTTCGGTGAGTGACAGATTTTCCCTATCCTTCAAGAAGGATTTATTCCTGAATTTGTTCCTGTTTAAATGTTGTCATCTTGTTCTGGATTGCTTTTTCAGACCTATTCCTATCAATTTCTTTAATCAACTATATCTTTGTTCAATGAATTATGAGTACAGTTCAATACAGCCAATCTTCAAGATTAAACTATTTAGTCTCAATATTATTCTCGTGACTATGTCCTGAGGACGGTTGCCCATGCTTGTAAATCCTTTCTGAGAAAATGACCATCATTAAATGTACGATAGACATAAATACTGGATAAACTCAGTTGGTGAGGCAGCAGCTATGGAGCGAAGGATTAGGTGACGTTTCGGGTCGAGACCCTTCTTCAAACTACATTTAATATACTATATCTGCATGTCTAACCAGCGCTTTAACTACGATATGACTCCCACCTCTTTGTATTCCATGCATCTTAAAGCAATGTTACATTATCAATAGAGTTATACCGAGTTGTACAGTACGAACGTGGGCCCTTTGAACCAATTCATCAATGCCAGTGAAGGTACTTTCCTGAGCTAGTATTTTTGCCTGCTTTTGTTCTATATCTTTAAACATTTCCTAGTGGCCCAATGTATCAATAGCTCAACCTGAAAAAGGTTCTCGACCCAAAATGTCACATATTCCTTCTCTCCTGAGATACTGCCTGTTCCGCTGAGTTACTCCAGCATTTTGTGTATCTTCAGTGTAAACCAGCATCTGCAGTTCCTTCCTACACAATGTACCTATCCAAATGTTTTTAAACATTGTAATTGTACCCACCTCTACAACTTCCTCTTCAGTTTGTTCCATATACCCACCACCCTCTGTGTGGAAATCTTTACCCTCACGTCCCCTTTTCTTCTCTCACCTTAAACCTATGCCCTCTAGTTTTAGACTACTCTATCCTGGGAAAAAGACCATGATCATTCATCTAATCTATGCCCTTCATGATTTCATAAACCTTTATAAGGTTACATCCCAACCTTCTTTGCCTGAGGGAATACAATAGAGTCAAGAATGTTTTATTCTCATGTGTCCCAGATAGAACAATGAAATTCTTACTTACAGCAGCACAACAGATTATGTAAACATAATACACTGTAAACAATATAATAAACGAAAGAGAAAAAAATCAGTGTGTGTATACATATATATATATATATAGGAAAGAACTGCAGATTCTGGTTTGAATCGAAGGTAACACAATGCTGGAGTAACTCAACGGGACAGGCAGCATCTCTGGAGAGAAGGAATGGATGACATTTTGGGTCGCAACCCGTCTTCAAACATCAGCCTGAGTTACTCCAGCATTTTGTGTCCCCCACATAATACAAAACTAAAGATACACTAAAACATACAAATAAAACACTAAAAACAACAAAAGACGAAAGGGACATGACAGGCTGTTGGCGGGACTTATGGTACCACATGGTAGGGGGTGTAATGAGTGTGTGGCTAAGGTGGTGTGGGTCTCTGATGATGCTGGCTGCCTTTTCGAGGCAGCGATTCCGGTAAATCCCTTCGATGGTGGGGTGGTCAGAGCCAGTGTTGGACTGGGCAGTGTTCACAGCTTTTGGCAGTCTTCGTCGTTCCTGGGCAATCAAGTTGTCTACTGTACACCTGTAGAAGTTCAAGAAAATCCTCTTTGACATAGCAAATCTCTGTAATCTCCTCAGGAAGTAGAGGCTTTGTTGTGCTTTTTGTACAATTGCATCAGTCAACACTCCTAGTTCATCCAGACTCTCCTTATAATTCCAAAGCTTCCAGTCCGGTCAACATCCATGTGATTCTTTTTTGCACCCTCTATGGCTTAATATTTCCTTTGGTGTGGTGACCAGAACTGTCGACAATACTCCAGGTGCAGTGTCACCTCTGTCTTGTACATCTGTAATATAACCATCCAACTCTTGTACTCAAGTGTGATTATTTTTGAGTTCACCAGTTTTATGTTATCTGTACCTGGAACTCTGAACTTCTAGGCTCCTTCTCAAATCAAAGCTTTTGACTATTTAGGAAGTACGTTGACCTTTCTTGATTCCCAAGTCTTGACCTCAGTTGCTTTGATTTTGCGCACTAACTTAATCTGGCCCTGAGCAGATTCTAAGGTACAGGTCCTAAAGTACAATACTTGCTTTACGACCTAGTAGTACAGGTGGCTGAGAGATATTAATCATATTTTGACAACTGGAATACAAAGCCATGACGTCTAATGTCATTTTTCTGTAAATCAATCGATTCCTTGTCCATCAGTTGCCTCCAATTCCATGCACTTTCATTTTAGTAATATAATTTACAAGGAGGAAGATCAAATGTCCCCTTCGAGTTCATATGTATCATCCTTGGCAATCTCCCTATTTGCATCTTACATATCAATGCTGCTGCAAAGATTGCTTCAGACAGTGCCAATGGAGCATTGAATCAAGTGAATAAAGCACCAATGCTGCACAGGATCTCAATCTGAAACGTCACCCATTCCATCTCCCCAGAGATGCTGCCTGTCCCGCTGAGTTACTCCAGCATTTTGTGTCTAGTTTTGTTTAAATGTTCATCAGACTTTCTGTTTTAATTGTGTTATCCACACCTTTTGGTAATTGGGTAATGACTCAAGTTGGCTTGATATTGTGAGGGTACTTTGTAGAGATGAAGTGCCTCCTTAGAACATTGCCAACATTGGCCTGGTTTCCTTGTAACGCTGATGTTAATGAACATTACAAACATTGCATCTCATGGAATATAAACTGTCGACTGGTGCAATACGAACAACCTGATGCTGAATGTCGAAAAAACAAAGGAGGTCATCGTCAACTTCAGGAAAACCCGGCACAGTCCCATGCCACTTCACATCAATGACAGCGATGTGGAGGTGGTCAGTAGCACTAATTTCCTGGGGGTGCAGATCACTAACAGTCTGACCTGGTCAAATAACATCTCATCAACAGTTAAGAGAGCGCAGCAGCGGTTGCACTTTCTGCGCCGGATGAGAAGAGCTCACCTCTCCCATCCCATCCTCACCACTTTCTACAGGGGCACCATAGAGAGTATTTTGACCAGCTGTATCTCTGTCTGGTTTGGTGACTGTAAAGCCTCTAACTGGAAATCCGTGCAGAGAGTGGTGAGGACACCGGAAAAAATCATCGGGACCTCTCTCCCCTCAATCAGGGATATTGCGACCAAACATTGCGTGTCTAAGGCCAGCAGTATTATAAAAGACCACACACATCTCCATCATGGACTGTTCACTCTGCTGCCCTCGGGCAAAAGATATCGTAGCATAAGGAGCAGAACATCAAGGTTCTGCAACAGCTTCTTCCCACGAGCCATCAGACTCCTGAATGCCATGTAATGGGCTGCCACCATTGTCTTTTTATCCATTTTATCCATGTTTATCCTTCTGTTAATTATCGTGTTGCACAGGGAGCCAAATGCAACGGAATTTCGTTTGGAACTGCATATATCGATGTATTTCTAAATGACAATAAAGTTTGTTTGACTTGACTTCAACACTGGTATTCCTGGGAAGGAGCCTTGTAATTGGCTGTCTCTTCACCCCACTGCCATAAGTTGTTCCTGTATTCAAGACAGCTGTTAAGTATGAATTTGACAGATGTGTTGTGTTGCCTTGCGGGTCAGATTTAGGCTCTTTACAAGATGTCACTGTACGCACAAGCTGATTGTCACTGATGAAATTCTACTTCAAAGATACAGCCAAATAAATACAGAAACCTGAGTTGTCTACATAATGTATACAAACATATGCATGTTATATGAAGATCTACACAGAGTAATTTGAACAGAAAATAAAATTGTGGTTAAAATAAATGTTCTACTCTAATTTCGTTAGATGAGGAGCGGTGGAGAGAATTCTGCTCCTTGGGATAAGCCTGATACAAGGACTACTGTTGTAAGAAAAAGGGCATTGAAAAATATTAGCATTTTGAATTCATTAGACTTCAGCAACTTTAACCAGCAACTGTATTCAAAATCAACCAATAGATTAAGTTGGGAGCAGGTGGAAGAACAGTCATGGGTTTGACTCTTTGATACCAGCAGTTTCATATTTGCATCAGAACGAAAAACGGAACAACATTTCGTTGTTACTGTATTCAGAGTGCATTACAGGAATGACATTTTGGTATTCTCAGGGGTTTCAGAAACCCACAAAGAAAAATAACACAAATGATTAAAGGAGGAGGCAACCCATCTGGGCAGGTCTCAACCTTTTAGGAGGAAGATGGCAGGAAGATCAGCTTTGCTTCTTTCTGTTCCACATTTTCTAAAGCTGCAAACTTTTGTCAGAATCCAGTTCAATGGATATCAAAAGGATATCCAGAAACAGCCTAAGCAGGGTGGAGTACACTGTCTGTATCAATGCTGCTGAAGGGAACTTCAAGTGCCTAGGTGTAAATATTACCCAAAAAATTGTCCTGGTTCCAACCAATTTGATGTTATGTCCAAGAAAGCACACCAATGCCTCCCCCTCCTCAGGGGAGGAAACTAAGGAAAGCTAAGGAAACTTGACATTTCTCCAACAGCTCTTACTTCTTCTTCTTCTTCTTCTTCTTCTTGCGTACGGCATGCACAGCCTGAAGTTGTAGGAAAACTTGTTCTATTTGATCTTATTTGATTGTGCATGCAAGGTTGATAGCATTCGTCGAAACAGGGCGGACCACGTGAAGGTTGCAATTTGAAGACTGGCTGCTGTGGCAACTGTTCAGCCCAAGACTGCAAAAAAATTGCGGTGTTGTGAACACAAGGCAGTCCACTACGCTCTTGATGAGTTACTGAACTTCCAATCTCCCTTGTTGCGGCCCTTACATTTTTTATAATCTGCTCTTTCTCTATAGCTGTAACACTATATTTTGCACCCTTTTTTTGTTTGCACTAACTGATGTGCTCATGCTTGGTATGATTGACCTCGATAGCAAGCGAAACAAAGTTTTTCACTGTATTTCGGTATACGTGACAATAATAAACCGATACCAATACACGTATAATTGTTCACGGGTTATATCCAAGGTATGGGGGGGGGGGGGGGGGGAAGGGACATGTGTATGCAGCCACACACATACATGTAGATCTGTGTACATATGCTCACACAGCCAAACACATGCATGTACATATATGTGTTTAAAGGGGTGGCACAGTAGAGCAGCTGGAGAGTTGCCCACACACATGCAGACAACCCTACACACAAAAATGTGGTTCTGGGCATTGTAAGTGTTTATTCATGATGTTCCAGCTACTATGACTGGGGAAGGCTGCTCTTTAGTCAACTATCCCCTTGCCCTGTTTATACTCAAACCAGCAACGTGCAACTATTCATGTATAACAAGAGTTATCTCAAGCTTCAGGGATGAGATGAGATTGACTAATCCACACTTGCTTGCAAAGGACAATGGCCTTTTAGAAGCAGGGTGCGAGATCAAGAACTCGGTTTAAAGTAACTAACAATTTGTCACTGAGTAATTGAGAATTGCTTTAGTAACTAAAATAATTAGCAGATGGACTGCTAGGAATTGGCTGAATAAAACGTTTGAATTAAAAACATTAAAATACAGTTTTCTCATTTAAAAAACTCCATAAAGTGTATGAAAAAATGACATATGGTGCTGGAGTAGCTCAGTGGGTCAGGTTGCATTGCTGGAGCACATCGGTGATATTTCAGGTCGGGATCCTTCAGACCATTTCTGCTGCTTTTCTTTACCAAATTCATGCTAATTTTCCATTAATAACGAAAACGTCCACATAACTATATTAATTTTGTTCTTGATTATTGTTTACCGTATCATCTCTCAATCAGTCATAAACTAACTGGCTTGTAGTTTATAGGTCCATCTTTATTTCCTCTTTTTGACGAGGGTGCCATGTCTGCAATCCTTTGATCTTCAGCATTGTTCGTGTTTTTAAGGGAGGGGAAGTGCTGGATGATTAAGGAGTGGTTCTATAATATTGTCTTTCCCCCCCTATACCTTGGATATACCATGAACCTGGTGATTATTTATTGAAAGTACAGCCAGCCTTGTTATCGTCTCTTTTTTGACTCTCTGGTATTTTAACCGCCACATCTTTTCCCTGTGACTATGGTGGTATCTTCAGAGAGAATACAATTGTGCTTCAGCCATACCGAACTGCGAAGATCTTCCTTTGGTCCCTAATCAGCTTTACCACTCAGCAAATAACTGTTTATTATTTAAATGCTTAAACAGAAGATAGTTTGGTTTCATTTTATCCAAGCTTTAAAGTCTTTTATCACGTTCCCTCTAGTTTCTGGTTATAAGGTCATAACTGATAGGATCAGAATTAGGCCATATGGCCCATCAAGTCCACTCCATCATTCAATCATGGTTGATCATTGGTATGTTCTGTTGTGCTATGCAAAGAAAGATTTTCATTGTCCTGTCAGGGACACATGACAATAAACTCTTTTGACTTTGACTTTGACTTTGATCTATCTCTTCCTCATAAACCCATTCTTCTGCCTATCCCCATAACTCCTGACACCCGTACTAATCAAGAATCTATCTATCTCTGCCTTAAAAATATCCATTGATGCCCTGCACAGCCTTCCGTGGCAAAGAATTCCACAGATTCACCGCCAAAAATAAATTCTGCCTCATCTCCTTCCTAAAGGAACATCCTTTAATTCTTTAATCCACTCATTCATGCGATCATTCTTGTAAACCTCCTCTGGACCCTCCTCAGAGCCAGCACATCCTTCCTCAGATATGGTGCCCAAAATTGCTCACAATACTCCAAATGCGGCCTTAACAGCGCCTTATTGAACCTCAGCATTACATCTCTGTTTTTGTATTCTTGCCCTCTTGAAATAAATGCTAGCATTGCGTTTGCCTTCTTTACTACCGATTCCACTTGTAAATTAACTTTTTGGGAATCCTGCAATTCAATGTGTTCTAACTTTTGCTTGATTCTCATTTATGTAATCAACATCTTCTTTATGTTCCTTTTTCTGCATCATCTAATGCCACTGTATTTTCCAAAGTGCTCTGGTGTTGGTTACTTATCTTTCCACTGTTTGGAAGATAGATTAACTATTAGAAAATATTCCTTTTAATTCCTTGTTCATCTTTATCGTAGCTTGCCAGTCATCAGTTCCAATTTTGTATGTTCAGATCTACTTTCAATTCACTGAACAGGCAATCTTCCAAAGTGGCCTGTTTACCGTTAATTCCTTCTTGCCTGTTTCCATGGTTAACGTATAAAGGGTCTCGACCCAAAACGTCACCTATCTCCTTCGCTCCTTAGATGCTGGCTCCCTATATGTGTATACTGATTCTTTCCCACTTGGCCTGTCTTTATTCCAAAAACCTAAATGTAATGTATATTGATAAAGTTACCCTGAAGGTCTTTTGGAAAATCAATACCATTTGTATCATTAATATGGCAATCTATATTTAATGTATTTAAAGTACCCATATTCTATAGTTCTGACAATTGTAATTGGCCTGCATATTGGCCTCTATATCCTGCTCAAATGGAATGTACTTTGAGATGTGATGTTCCCTCAATTATCGTTTAATTCTAGCCTTGCCTATTCTGATTATAACAATATCCCTCTGGTTTTGCATTGTGGTCTTCTCCTTAATCATTCACTGAAGTTATGACACACAGGGAGGCAATTCAGCCTATCATACCTTTGCTAACTGACAGAGAACAACCTAACTCAATCATACCTTCGAGCATTAGGTTCATAGTCAGCTGGTCACGGCTTTTCAATGTACACATCCCAATGCTCTTTAAATGTGATGACGTTTTCTGTCCATACAGCATCTCAAACGATGTTCCCGACCCCAACATCCTCTTGATGAAAACATTCTTTCTCTCCCGTCCCGTCTTTTTATGAATTACTCTCTGCCCCCCAGTTCTTAACTCCCCGCTGAGGCAAAAAGATTTGCTGATGGCATTGAGCTGAAACATTAGATGTGTGTTTCTCTCCAGAGATGTTGTCTGACCTGCTGAGCATCTCCAATATATTTTGTATTCTGTATAGTATTCAATCCAGTCCAGTTTGAGAACAGTCTCTATTATCACCATAACATAAAATCCCATGTGGCTATTTGCATTTGCAACTCCATAACGCTATTTTCTATTATTGTGTCATTTCACGCTTGCACAGTCAAGCTCTTGTAGTCAACTTGTATTTCATCTTGGTCTCATCCCATCTAGTACTGTATTCTTTTCTTCTCTATTGCTAATTGTTAATCATGTTTCCTTTATCAATGTATTTGCTGATTTACATTTCTCTGCCAAATCAACTTATACACTGTTGAAAGTTTTGATGTAAGGTCTCCAAGCTGAAACGTTGACTTGGTTTATTTTTCCACTGATATGACCCAACCAGCATTTTCTGTTTTTATTTAAACCGAGTCTTGCCAAATGCCACTGCCAGACTGCTGAGTTACATTCATCCTGACCGGTTCAGGTCCCATCATCCGCAAACCCATCCTGACCCCCCCACCCCCAGGAATCTAGAGTGGTCTCTGGTGCACCATTTAGGTGCAAAGTATTCATCTATATTAACGATTGTTTCGATACTGCTTTATGGTATTGTAGTAAAGAACAAATTACTATCTTTGAGATAATACCTTTTACTTTCTTCCCCGGCTTACATTTTTTGCAAAACATTTTGTTTTTACCTATGTATCTAGATCTCTGACTTTTTACTCCCTTTCAGAATTTCCTGCAGCTGCTCTGTCACAACTTGACCCTGTTGCTAGGGAGACAGCAACTCATCCTAGAATCATATGAGAGGCTGTTGAAATACCTTGCTGTTGAATCCTTTATCACTTGTACAATGTTCATTTCAATTTGTAACTCCTCAGAAAATAAAGCTGCCCATGCCCACATACAGCAAGATCCAATCTACATACCGGTCTGGACTGATACATTTGTCACACGCAACGTATCACAAAATTGCTCAGCAGTGACCATCCCCAACAAGAATTTAACTGCCTACCCTTATCATTCAAGAGTACTATCATAACAAGCCCAGAAATACAGTAGATTCAGCAAATTGTTAGAGGCTGCGCATAATATGGAGTACGACTCATCTTCCTGCAGCCGTTAAAATGCCACCATCTATAAATGCAAGTAAGGAGCATAATGGAATACTCTGTACTTGCCTGGAATCACACCAAATACATTTGATACCATGTAGGACATAGTATGACTTTGGATTAACATCTATTTGATCTATTAACATCTTTTACCAGACTGATTCCTGGGATGTCAGGACTTTCATATGAGGAAAGATTGGATAGACTCGGCTTGTACTCACTGGAATTTAGAAGATTGAGGGGGGATCTTATAGAAACTTACACAATTCTTAAGGGGTTGGACAAGCTAGATGCTGGAAGATTGTTCCCGATGTTGGGGGAGTCCAGAACAAGGGGTCACAGTCTAAGGATAAGGGGGAATTCCTTTAGGACCGAGATGAGGAAAACATTCTTTACACAGAGAGTGGTGAGTCTCTGGAATTCTCTGTCACCGAAGGTAGTTGAGGCCAGTTCATTGGCTATATTTAAGAGGGCATTAGATGTGGCACTTGTGGCTAAAGGGATCAGTGGGTATGGAGAGAAGGCAGGTACGGGATACTGAGTTGGATGATCAACCATGATCACATTGAATGACGGTGCAGGCTCGAAGGGCCGAATGGCCTACTCCTGCACCTATTTTTCTATGTTTCTATGTTTCTATTTCACTAAACCTCTTACCCCAAACCAGTGTGAGAATCCCTTCACTGGAGGGACAGATTCATGCTCAGGAATGGTTTAGAAGGATATGGGCTAAATGCAGGGAAATGAGACTAGGTCCAGAAGGCACCTTGGTCAGGTTGGATGAGTTGTCCAAAGGCCTGTTTCTGTGCTGTTCTGTGTCTCGGGCTTCAGATATAACTCGGACTCCTGCCACCTGCAGAAGTTTTCGGATGACTCTGCAATTGTGGGCTGCATCAGTGAGGGGAGGGAAGCTGAATACAGAGGTATAGTAAACGACTTTGTTGAGTGGTGTGGGCTGAATCACTTGCAGCTGAACACCGACAAGACTAAGGAGTTAGTGATGGACGTTAGGAGGAGAGGAACTCCCCTGTCCCCTGTCTCCATCAAGGGTGTGGATGTGCAGTTTACCAAGGAGTACAAGTACCTCGGAATTTACCTGGACAGTAAACTGAATGGTCTAGGAACGCTGAGGCACTGTATAAGAAGGACAGAGCCGGCTGTACTTTCTGAAGAGGCTCCGCTCTTTCAACGTCTGCAGTAAAATGCTGCAGATGTTCTATCAATCGGTGGTGGCCAGTGCCATCTTCTTCGCTGTTGTGTGCAACGGTAACAGGGCGAGTGCCGCGGACACCAACAGAATTAACAAGTTCATCAGGAAAGCTGGCTCCGTCCTGGAGGTGGAGTTGGATTCACTGGAGATGGTCTTGGAGGGGAGGATGCTCCTCAAATTGCGGGGCATCTTGGACAATACAGCTCACCCCCTCCATGACTCACTGAGGAGCACCTTTGGCAACAGACTGATTTCACCAATATGCAGCACAGAACGCCACAGGAAATCCTTTTTTCCTGTGGCTATTAAACTGTACAACTTCTCCCCCTTCTGTCGTGGGGTAAACTGACTCCCCCCACCTCTCCCCAATCTTTGCACATCGCCAATCCTGAACTTCCCACTCGTCACTTTAATTTCATGTTTCATATATCTTGAGTTTTATGACTGTTGGCAGATCAATTTCCCTCCTGAGATAAAGTTGTATTGTATCGTATAACTCTATGAATCTAGGATTTCAGCAATCAACGATTAAGAACTACAAGGGATGGAGGATAAATACGAGCCTCGTTAGCATTGCCTACATCCTAAAATTGATAAAATATCGAGAATTTTATTGAACTTTCTCTAACAGATCGAGCTAAATTTGATTCTTAAGTTTGAATGTTTTTATTTTTTTTCTTCAGAAGATGTCTGACATGGTAACAGAAGATAATCAAGAAATCTCTCACCCAGAAGGTAAAGATACCATTATTTAAACTCTAAGAAAATCGTGTAAGAATATTATGGTAGTTGAAGCAAATGTTAACAAGTAATAGTAAATAGGAACAAGGAAGCATGCAGTTAAGAAACAAAACCTCAACATAAGATGTAATCTTCAAATTACCATCTTTGGTTGGAGATAATTTGCATGTTGTTGAAACTATAATGTTATTGAAAGAGTTGGCATAAATAGTAAGATTAAACGAGAAATTACCAGTTTGAAGTTTGATCTTTATTTTATGAGGAGTTATGATGAGGGATTACGTGAAGACCCCGCCAGCACGCATGCGCGACATTCTTCAAAGCAGTGGTGTGAAATCACAGATACCAAAGTTGACTAACATAGTAAGATAAGAGAGAACTTTATATACCATTATAATAGAGGGTTTGGGAGCGGAGGGCACGTAATCCCTCATCGTAACTATAAATCTTACTATTTTACTTCGGAGTCACGTGAGTGACTACGTGAAGATTTCAAGGCTCTATGATTTCATGCCCTGGAACGAGTCCATGCTCACACACTGCCATACTAGGGATGGAGGATGTAACGTATTTCAGACATGAAACTGTGCTGAAAAACAAAAAAGGTATTTATTTCATACCTAAAATAATAATGCCCCTACATTGGGGTAAATCATGAAACAGAACTTTAAATTTTTCCCGCAAATGTCTCGGGAGTGGCCACGGGTTTATTATAGAAGCGCTGAAAAGTCCGTTCATTACTCCAATCCGCTGTAGCAAGGATGTGGTCCATTGGAACTTCCATCATCCTAGCCGCCGATGTGGATACAGCCCTGGTGGAGTGAGATTTTAAAATATTAGTGTCCACCTCCCCGCTGCACCCAATACCACCCTTAACCATCTGGAAATGGTTTGTACTGTGACCTTATGATGAGGGCGTTTGTGGCTAATGAGTAAAGCCCTCTCCATCCCCCTGAGACTCTCGGTGACCTCTATATACCGCAATATATATGTCACGATGCAGAGCCGACAATCTGCAGGATAGGCCAGAAATTTGCATTTTTGGCCAGTGGATCCGGGTCTATCCTGTTTAAGTAACCCCTGTATAAGGAAGGTTTTCTTGCCATTAGTGATATACATGGTGTCCATACTTAGCTTATGTAAGGACTGGACCCATTGTGCTGTTACAAGTGCCATTAACATAACCATTTTATAGGTTAATTTATCCAGTGTGAGTCCCGATATAGGTGTCCATCCTCGAAGCATAGTCAACACTATGCCTATGTCCCATGTGTGGTTGTATCTGGGCCTGGGAGGATTAGGATTAAATATACCCCTCATCAGTTTAGATACCAGTGGGTGTGATCCCACAGCCAGGTGATCACCCTCGGCCCAGATAATTAGATAGGGCACTGCGGGCACAATTAATGGCACTGTAGCTCAATCCCTCATCAAAATGTAGGGCAGCCAGGACTCCAGCACTTTAGTGATGGTGGCTGTGTCGTATGAAGTGTTCGTTCTGGTGCAGAACACTTCCCATTTCTTCACATATGTAAGATATTGTTTCCTGGTGGACTCCCTGCACGACGCTGTGATGACATTTATCGTCCTGTCGGAGAGTCCGTAGTCCAGAAATGGCCTGTTCAGAATCTGCAAACCAATAGGTTTATTCGGTCATGGCACGGATGACTTTCCCCTGTCACAGGGTGTACCAAAAGACTTGGACGTTTATTGATCTGAATGCAGGGTTCTGCGGCCATATTTTGTACTCGTGGGAACCATGGTTGGGTAGGCCAATCGGGAACAAACAAAATACCCGTTGCGGAGTCTTGTTTGATTTTTTGTAAGACCCGACTGATGAGGCAGAAGGGGGGAAATGCATAGAAAAACAAATCCTCCCAATGCAGTGAGAAAGCGTCCATCGCTGCTGCCCCAGGGTCTGGTTCCCAAGCAATATATGTTGGTAGTTGGTGATTTAATCTGGATGCAAAAAGGTCGATATCTGGTGTCCCATACCGTTCTATAATATCGGCAAACACTTTCCGATCCAACATCCATTCGGTGTTGTCGTTGAATTTGCGTGACCTGGTGTCCGCCACTGTATTTAGCTTACCTGGAAGGTAAGTGGCTGAGATCCAAATATTCCTTTCCAGACACCAGTGCCAGATATTATTAACCAATTCATCGCATTATGTCGACTTTATTCCACCCATTTGATTAATATAGGCTACCACAGTGGTATTATCAATCTGTAATCGTACATGCAAATGGTGCATGTCTGAGCAGTAGGCCCAGAGTCCATGAAATGCTCCCAGCATTTCTAGATAATTAATCCCTAGTGCTCCCAACAGGGTTAATTCTTGTGCACTCCATCTGTCACCACAATTTGAGGTGGTATTAGTTGCTCCCCAACCTTTTGCACTGGCATCAGTCTGTAACGTAACCGAGGGATTCATGATAGTGATGGGGTTAGAACAATGCTGAGTATTGTCTATCCACCAATTTAACTCTAATTTTATTTTCCCTGGTAGTTCCATAGGCCTATCAAAATGGCCTGCATGAGTTTTAAGAGCTAATATTTTTGCTCTTTGTAGATTTTGGTAATGGAGTGGTCCAAATTGTGCTGCTGGAAATGCAGCCACTAGTTTCCCAATTACTCTGGCTACTTGCCGAATGGATGGCTAGTGAGGCTTTTACATGCTTCCGTCAAGTCTGCCACTTTGTTTGGTGGCAAGGTGATAGACATTTGAACAGAATCGATAGTGAACCCCAAATAATCCATGGTAGTGGAGGGTCTCAATTTTGATTTATCTGGATGAATGATAAATCCCAGCTTTTGAAAAAGATGCTTTGTGGCTGATACTGCCAATGTAGCCAACTCTAAATTTTCCCCTACAATGAGAATATCATCATGGTAGGCCATAACAATATGATTTTGTTTCCTCAAATATGCCAAAGCTGGTTTTAGCAATTTGGTAAACAGTCTGGGTGCCGATGATAACCCATTGGGTAAGGCCTTATACTGCCAGAGCTGTCCCATCCAGACAAATTTCAGATATTTATGATGATCCTTCTGCATACTGAATAGTATGCATCCTTTAGATCATTGCAAGCCATGTAGTACCTGTCAGAGATTAGCTGTTTGGCTGTGACAAACGTGTCCATTTTGAAATGGACATACTGAACGGAAGTATTCATTTCGGTCAAATCTATAATGATGCGGCATCCGCCGTCTTTTTTGTTTTTGGGAAAAATGTTTGATACGAACTCTTGAGATTCTCTGTTTGTCTTCTCAATTACCCCTTTTGCGTTTAATCTTAAAAGTTCAGCATGGCCTTCTGTTCTCTCTTTTTGTGAGAATATAAACTTCCGGCAAGGTGTATGCTGAACTGGGATGGGGAGTTCGTATACAAATTCAATTTTGTATCCCTGAATACTTCCCAGTATGTAAGGATGTGCTCCACACATGACGAAACAAGTGCAACCGTCCCCCAACCCGTGATGAGTCTAGATATGCAATGTTTTCGAGGCAACCAGACCCACCTACCTCCAAGGTTACCGGCGGTGCTGCGTTGGTTGTCTCTGTCCTTGCTTCTTGTTCTGTTGTGCTGCTGTGGTGTGGGGATGGCGCATTTTCCAAGAAGGCCGGGCTGGGCCATGGTCTAAAAAAGACCGTTGCGCAGGTGGGCCGGCCTTCGAGCTTTCACCACCAGATGGTCTCTCGTTGTAACGGTGCCTGGTGGATGTGTAGGGGTGCTGCCGCCGCTGATATGGGGTTTTGGAGGTGTTCGGCACCTTAATCATACCGATAGTGTTGGCCTTGTCATCCAGGTCTTTTACCTGTTTTGGGAGTTTTCCCCAAACAGCAATGTTGGCGGCTGTGCAATGCTGGGCCTGCATAATCCCGCAAATTTGGGATTGAATGCAGGCTTTATTATGCTCTTCCTGTAGCTATTAATTTCAAATAGCATATTGCACTGGAGTGCTAGAGCGTCTTGCAGCTCTTCAGGCATTTCAACTCCATCAACTGTTCTGGCTACTGCTGTAATCCCAGCAGCCAGTAGCTTGAGGATTCTTTGGAGTTTCTTATGGTCAGTTTCTCCTGGCTCCTTATGGTCAGGCTCATGTTGCCCCAAATGGGGTTGTTGACAGCAGGCACATTTAGATAAATACAATTCTCTGGCGCAAGGTATTTGTCTGACGTATTGTTAATTGCCTGTTCCTGCAGCTGGTTTGTTGCCATGTAATTTATATTGGCTGCCAGCTTAGGATGCAATGGCAGCCCTTTTTGGCTAGGCATAGCAAATTTGTTGACCATACCCAGTAATTCTTCTTGCGGCATCCCTGACACAGATGAGTCTTCAGCCATGACCCCCTCTTCATGGTCAGCCCAGCTCTGACCCCCAATGCTCCCCTGCGAAGAGGGTGAAACATTTGGCAGTCCTTGATAGGAAGCGAAGAGACCCACTGTGACTCTGCCCCTTCAAAAGCAGGTCACGCTGGAGCAATTGCTCCACCATCCGCTCCATGGGGGTAAGACGACCGCCGTCGCTATCAGCGAACGGGGTATCCTCAGGTTCCGACCCAGCCGAGTCAGCGGACCTGTCCGACTTCTGGGTGGTTTTGCCACCGGACCGCGGCGCACCTGCGGCGAGAAGTCGGGGGCTGCTGGATGTACCTGCAGCTCAGGAGAGTCGGCACGCTGCTGGCTGCTTTCCACAGCAGCGGGTTTTGCCGCTGCTCTCTTCGATTTCCTGGACTCCATGGTGCTGTTTTTCCCTGTAAACACAACACACAGAGTCGCCACAAAACTCTACCAGACTGGTAAGACTTAGCTCCGGCTTGTTTTTAACACGCTGGAGGAGCGCCGCTCCTCCCGACTGTCGCTTCCGCAATGCGTTCACGTGACTCCGAAGTAAAATCTGTTTTAAAGTTAACATGTGAACCTGAGGTGAATTTTTTTAAACCTTTTGTTGTAAGCTTATAACAGAACTATTTTAGCAATTTTACTGATTTTGGATAACTTTAAACCTGATGGCTTTCATGTATCCCATAGCTTCATTACTATCAGATGCTGAGACAGTTCCCACTGTAACTGATGCTCCAGATCTTCCAGAGAACAGCAATGTGGCAGACTCTGTTCAGGAGCCAATTGATGAGAAACAGCTCAGCACAAATGGAGTTACTGGTAGGAACAATTATCATGATAAAGAACCTAACCAATCTTAGTTTTTTTTGTCTTTTTCCACTCTCCCAACTTTTGCAGTTTGTCAAGGGAAGATGGGGGGAAGTAAACAAAGGTATTTTGGCAGTGCTTCATCTTTGTATTTTAATATAAGGAATCTAGGGAATTAACATATGAGCTGAAGACAGGTATGTGCGGAAAGATAGGCCAGTATTAATCCTTCAACTCAGTTTACTAACCATGTGTAATGTGGGATGTTATTAAATGGCTCTGAAAAGTCAAGTGGATGATATCTACTGTGTTTCCTTCGTCAACTTAAACAAAGTTGTGGCACGGTGGCTCAGCAGTAAATTTGCTGCCTGACAGCGCCAGAGACCCGGGTTCGATCCTGACTGCGAGTGCTGTCTGTATGTAGTTTGTACGTTTTCCCTGTGACCTGCGTGGGTTTTCTCCAGGCGCTCCGGTTTCCACCCACATTCCAAAGACATACAGGTTTGTAGGTTAATTTGCTTCTAGTGCATGTAGGATAATGTTAGTGTACGAGTATCGCGGGTCGGCATGGACTCGGTGCGCCAAAGGACCTGTTTCTGCACTGTATCTCTGAACTAATCTAAACCAAACTAAGTCATTTAATTTAAAAATTCTATGATTGGCCAGGCATTATTTGCCAAACAATATATGCTTGCTGCCTCTTTTTAACCGACTCGGTGCACCAATTACCTATGAATATGTTCCTAATTGTTATTTTTAAAAGTTTTACACAACTGCTTAAACTAATTGGATTGTTAATATCTGGATGTCTTTACAAACCCTTTCAAACCCTGGGCTAGGTATACAACTCTCTGCAATTTCTTGCAGTCTTGGATGGAGCTGTTTCCAAACCAATTCATTACACCAGATCCAGCAATGACTGCGCCTCAATGAGTTGGAATCATATTGACGAAGAAATTTCTCCTGGATATATTTCAGAAAATTTCCCAACTTTACCCTTCACTCTAACACCATTCCAGTTAATATTGAGGAATTAAATCCAAAATATTCGTGGCTGGTTCCTCAGCTACCTGGACCTTAAGATATGTATGTATGAATTAACATGCTCTCCATCATCAACCCGTTCCGCCTTCCACAGAGACCAGTCACGTCATCCCATCCCTACCCCTTTCCACTTTCTGCAGAGAATGCTCCCTCTGCAACTCCATGGTTCATTCTTCCCTTCCCACCCAAACCACCCTCCCCAGGTACTATATCTATACCTCCTCCTTCACCTCCTTCCAGGAACCTAGCAGTCCTCCCAGGTGAGACAGAGGTTTATATGCACCTCCTCTAACCTCCTCTACTGCATCCGGTGTTCTTGATTGGGCCTCCTGTACATCAGCAAGACCAAGTGTAGACACGGCAACCATTTCACCGAACATTTGTGCTCGGTCTGCCAAGGCCCACTGAATCTTCCAATTGCTATTGTATTGTGTTGTATATCTTTATTAACATTTTCCTGAGTACTTACATACCCAGAGGAAATGAAAAACTCCGCTTCCCATTCCCATACCTCCATTATGTAGGAATGTAACAATACCTACCTTTAGCAGCGCTGCAGTTCTGCCGCTCCCCGTGTGCGTGACTTTGGCGCCTTTTCAGAGGGGGGCGGGTTTAAAATGCCGATTTTTTCTAGGCAGTCCAAGTCGATCCATGTCGGGCGATTTTGTCGCTAAAGAGAAATCGCTCCGACATTTCATTCATAAAGGTATTTTTAAACTACGCTAGATTATTTATTAACTAGAGTAGTTTAAAAATCATCTTCTAAAGCTCTGAACGGTGACAGCAGAACGGACCCTAGGTAGGCGATAAAAGAAGCTACACAGTTTATTTTTACATAAAAACTTGTTTTTTAGGAAGGCTTTAATCACATTTTCATGTTGCGAAAAGGGGACAAAAAAAATGTATGAACGGCTGTATTTTTCATATTGACTTCACTGCAAACCGCAACGTTCCAATCCACCGCATTTCACTCGCAAGTTGATTTAATGCCATTAATTTACAGGCATTAAACACTAAATTCCTTCCATTTGGCCTATAAATTCATGAAAATGAGATTTAAAAATTATATTATATTGTGGATTATTGTGTGAATGTTATTTGGACACTTAGGCAATTTAAAACAAGTTTATCTTTTCTTAAGAAATGGATAGATGTTTAGATCTACTCATTGAATTTTGTAATTAACTACAATTAGATAACTAACTAATTATATGCTTTAATTTCAGGTCATCCAAGTAAGATTGTTTCATATTTGTTTCAAAATGCTTCAATCTATAATAACTGAAAATTTCATTGAGTTCTCTTAATTTTTAAGAAAGTTATGGGCTTTTGACTGTTCTAGATCACAGCTTTTGAGTTAAGTCAATTGAAAGGCAATGGGGAACAAGATGCTAATTTCCGAGTATGAAAATGGTCATAACTTTCTCAATACTGAAGATATGAAAGTGAATTAGGTGTCAAATTAAACTTCTTTTTATGCTTTATCTGATGGTATAAATTGCAGACTTGATTTTTAAAATCTCAAAATTTTGTAACATTGCTACTTTATGTCCTGGGCCTCCTCCGTTGCCAGTGTGAGGTTATATGGAAACTGGAGAAATAGCACCTCATATTCCCCTTGGGTAGCTTACAACCCAATGGTGTATGAACATTGAATTCTCCAATTTGAGATAAATATAACCCTTCTTTCCCCCAACCCCTCTTTCTTCTGACCCCCCCCCCCCCATCTATGCTCCACTTAGACTTACTCCTATTTTTCCCTCCGCCTTCCCTTCCACCAACATACCTTCCTCTAGCTTCACAATTCACCACTCTTCAATCCTTTTGTCTCACACATTGTGTCTTTTCCTCTCTGGCCTTTGTCCAACTATCTGACATAAAAACTCCTCTTATCTGTGTGCACCGACTACATTCTAGCCTTTACCCTGTCCCTTCTCTCGTTTTCTTTCCCTCCACTTCATTTTGTCTGCTCAGTTGAACCCCATATTCTTGATTTGCCTTGGGTTCAAAATCCTCAAATATATTTAATGTCAGAATCCAAAGCCTTGTATAGTTATATCAAGTTTTCCACATTTATATCTTTCATACGTTTTATTACAAAGGTTAACTTGCATTTACCATGTAGGAAGGAACTGTAGGTGCTGGTTTATACGGAAGATAGACATAAAATGTTGGAGTAACAGGCAGCATATCTGGAGAAAAAGAATAGGTGACATTTTGGGTTGGAACCCTTCTTCAGACCTATCTTACTTTATCTTGCCTGTGTGTGCGGCAACCTGTGCTTATTGTGCAAGGGCACTCAGATCTCTTTGACTATATCATTTAATTGTGTATTTTATTCTTCCTGTGAGGTTTTCCACTTTGGTGGCAAAAACAGGAGGGTAGACTATTATCTTAATGGTGGCAAATTAGGAAACGGGGAGATGCAACGAGACGTGGGTGTCATGGTACACCAATCATTGAAAGTAAGCATGCAGGTGCAGCAGGCAGTGAAGAAAGCAAATGGTATGTTAGCATTCATAGCGAAAGGATTTGAGTATAGGAGCAGGTAGGTTCTACTGCAGTTGTACAGGGTTTTGGTGAGACCACACCTGGAGTATTGCGTACAGATTTGGTCTCCAAATCTGAGAAAATACATTCTTGCCATAGAGGAGGTACAGAGAAGGCTCACCAGACTGATTCCTGGGATGTCAGGACTTTCATATGAGGAAAGACTGGATAGACTTGGTATGTACTCGCTAGAATTTAGAAGACTGAGGGGGGATCTTAATGAAACTTACAAAATTCTTAAGGGGTTGGATAGGCTAGATGCAGGAAGATTGTTCCCGATGTTGGGGAGGTCCAGAACAAGGGGTCACAGTCTAAGGATAAGGGGAAATTCCTTTAGGACCGAGATGAAGAAAACATTTTTCACACAGAGAGTGGTGAGTCTCTGGAATTCTCTGCCACAGAAGGTAGTTGAGGCCAGTTCATTGGCTATATTTAAGAGGGAGTTAGATGTGGCCCTTGTGGCTAAAGGGACCAGGGGATATGGATAGAAGGCAGGTACAGGATACTTAGTTGGATGATCAGCCATGATCATATTGAATGGCGTTGCAGGCTTGAAGGGCCGAATGGCCTACTCCTGCACCTATTTTCTATGTTTCTATGACAGAAGCATATAAGGTCATATTTTCTCACATTCTATTCCACCCATTGACTTTGGCACTCAGTTAGCCTGCCTCTATGTCTTCACAGACCCGCCATGATCAATGGTGTGAGACACACAGTGGTAGCATCAGTGCATTCTGCTGTGAGCCAGATCTAGCTCCATTAAAGTTAATCATTGTAGCATTACTCACCAGCAAAGTATTTCTAGGCATCTCATAACTTAACTTTCCCACATGTTTTTGTAACGTCAGCAAATGTAGATCATTTATGCTCAGTCATTTTATTCTTTCTCATTAATATAATTTGTCAATAACCTCAGTCAATCCACTAGTTACATCCTAGCTTGAAGTGTCTATTTAGACTTGCTCTGTTATTTACAGTTTTTTACTGTTAATCAACTGACTTCCAAAAGTAATGCGCAAAGCTTAACTCTGTGAACCCTTATTCTTGTGTAGCGACTTTTTATGTGGCATTTTACCAAATGCCTTTTAAAAATCCAAATTCATTACATTCACAAAATTTGCACATTTTATCTAACCTACTGGTTACCTCCTCAAAAACTGTCATATATTTGTTAAATATAATTTAATTTTCATAAATCCACATTGATTCTTTTTAATCCTTTTATTCTTTTTTATTATTGCCTGTTTTTGCTTCAATAATGATGATCCGATTATCGGCATGCCATTTTATCCATTACTACTTTCTTGACTAGAACTATTGGACTCTGTTTTCCAAAACAATTTGAGGAGCGGCAAAAACGAGCTCAGCTTGCAGACTTTTGTTTGCACTTGCTGTTCATCACATTTTGTATTGGGTTTTGTGGTCTGACCTTACTTATGCCACTTCCAGACTGTCAGTAATCTAAGTCTTTTTATTTGTTGAACATTCTGTGATTAGCAGCAACACTCCTGGAAACCCCCATGTACATGTCACCAATGAGAGCCTTGAGTGGTTTAAACCTGCGTCAAACTTTAAGCGATTGATTTAACCACTAGCTTGTTCTCATTGCACCTTGAGTGATGGCACAGGCAGGGTGGAAACTTTTATATACAGTTCTCAACTTATCCTGAAAAAAAAATTAAAAGATCATGACAGAAATTATTTTGAAAATGCACTGAAGAGATTTATTTGTTACAGTTTGATTACATTCATAAGATTTGATTAACAATATTTAACATTTAACATAACATTTTTTATGTTAGCTTGAGTCATTTAATGGGAATACCCTGAATTCCTAATCACTGGATTGTGAGCTTGGGCGATATTGCCAACCAGGAGAAGCAGGGAATAGTAGTGGGTGTAGGGCAAAATGCAGAAGACCCAGTTAAGAGCAGTGCTTGAAGGGCACCTACCGAAGGCAGGATCCCTGCATTGACCCCACAGGTTGAGCAGTTATTTTCAAGGTATATTGACGCTCAGCTAACAGATAGCATAAAAAGTTCAATGATAGAATAGATGGCAAATGGTCTGTAGTTTCCAGACTTCTGTCTTTGTACCCTCTTTGAATATTGGAGATATATTTGTTATTCCCCAATTTATTGGATCCATTCCCAAATCTGGGGAGTTTTGGAACATTTTCAACCACTTCCTTTAATAGCTGGCATGAAGTCCATCAAGACCCGGAGACGTCAGCCCACAGTTCCAAAAATTTGTTCAGTAAAATTTCTCTGGTGCTTTTAATATTCCTGAATTTCTCCCTGCATTCCAGTTCTTGACGTACAGAGCTATACTTGGGCTAGACACAAACTACTGGAGTAACTCAGCGGGACAGGCAGCACTCTGGATAGAAGGAATGGGTGACGTTTCGGGTCGAGACCCTTCTTCAGATATTTATGGGCTGTTGTTTATATCCTCTGTATTTAAGTTGTGTGGTTTTATATTGGATGTGTGTCCCTTCTGTGTTTGCCTTCCTGGATGCTCCATTGGCCCTGTCAAGCACCACATCCAGTGAAAGCTGTGAATCCTGCATAGCACTCTTGAGCCACCTCAGAATCCACAGAGCCAGATGGCAGTAAGTCATCCTGCCACTTGAAGAACTTCCTAGTGTGAAGAAGGTTTCTAACTTTATGTGGTGCCTGACTCCAAGGACAGAGAGATAGATAGGAATGGTGAAAGCTAAGCACTTAGAAACTTAAAATAAAATAAATATTAAATGTATTGAAATTTACAGCAAAACTTGCATTTCTTGCACTGGCAACCTTGGCACCAGTTAACGCGATTTGCCAGGTCTGCCGAAAATGCATTAGTCGGGTGTGCCGGGGGGGGGGGCGGGGGGGGTGGGAGAAAGCAGCCTACAAAGTCGGCCTCAGAAGTTGGCTATGGGAATGGATCTACAGGCTCCGGCCCGGCCGAGTTCCAAGCCTCTGACCACAGGGGGCGAATTTGACCCGCCAAACAGTGGAGGAAGTCCTGATGTGGTTGAGGTTGGCCATCTCACCCGGCCTAGACGCCACATTTTCCGGGGGACTTCCACGGGGGGGGATTTCAAGTGCACTCTTATAATTCGGTCCAGATTAAAGCAGGTGCCGGACCATCAAATTGGTGGTGGACAGTAATAGATTTACAATTGACAAGCGAATTGGTGGTGGAGTTGATATTGAGGGTAATCTTAGGCTATCCTCCTCAATATCAGCGTTGATGTCTCGCTAATATGGACAGAGCATGTGGAATTTAATCACCATAAGTGTGAGGTTATGCATTTTGGAATAAGCCTAGGATATGCACAATAAAACCCTTTTCTATTGGAGAGCTATATTAAACCAGACGGCATACAGTAGAGGTAGGAAGTTCAGAGAGGGTCCAGTGAGGAATTTCTTCCACCCAGACCATGGGTGGAATCTGGAACACATTGCCTTGGGTGAGAAAGCAGAGATGCATTGCATGCATTGCATGGCTGAAAATACAAAAGGGAATTACTACTGATGTTGAAAATCTGAAGGAAAACCGAAAATACTGATGAATTGAAATTGGTGATTTGGATGGGCTGGATTTTGTGGGGAAAGATGCATAGGTCTGTATGAAACTAAAGACGTACGTAACTCATCCTCATATAGCAGCAGGTTTGGTATTTCTGTGCACTAGAATGGGAAAATCTCAAACTTGTTCGCAGTTGTCCACTGGCAATTTTCAGTAGCAGAGTGGGAGTTTACAACAATTAATCAGCACTCATGTTGGGGAAGCTGCTGTGTGGAATTGTTACAGTTTTAATATGCATTTGTTGCCAAGTTGAGTGGAGGCCTCGTTGTGGCATTGGTCATTGCCAATAACTTTGAAGCTGGCACATTACAGCAACCGTTTACCAGAGGAACCGCATAAAATAAGCACGATTTCTGTTCAAAGACCAATGGTATACGTGGGCAGTTTGCAACTGACCGCAAATTCTGGTTAAATTCTGGTTCTGAGCTTGGAAATTTGTAATACATCTAGTTAGAAGATAAGCCATTATTCTTTGATCTTTCATTGAGCCTCATTGGATTAATATAAGAGGAAGAGGAACAAAGTTTCAGCAAAAGATGAAGCACACAAATTAGCCAGAAAAAGCAACCTACCAGAGGACTGGGAGAAATTCAGAGTCCAGCAGAGGAGGACAAAGGGCTTAATTAGGAAAGGGAAAATAGATTATGAAAGAAAACTGGCAGGAAACATAAAAACTGACTGCAAAGGTTTTTATAGATATGTGAAGAGAAAAAGATTAGTTAAAACAAATGTAGGTCCCTCGCAGTCAGAAGCATGTGAATTGATCATGGGGAACAAGGACATGGCAGACCAATTGAATAACTACTTTGGTTCTGTCTTCACTAAGGAAGACATAAATAATCTGCCAGAAATAGCAGGGGACCGGGGGTCAAATAAGATGTAGGAACTGAGTGAAATCCAGGTTAGCTGGGAAGTGGTGTTGGATAAATTGAATGGATTAAAGGCCGATAAATCCCCAGGGCCAGATAGGCTGCATCCCAGAGTACTCAAGGAAGTAGCCACAGAAATAGTGGATGCATTAGTGATAATTTTTCAAAACTCTTTAGATTCTGGAGTAGTTCCTGAGGATTGGAGGGTAGCTAATGTGAGCCCACTTTTTAAAAAAGGAGGGAGAGAGAAAACGGGGAATTACAGACCAGTTAGTCTAACATCGGTAGTGGGGAAACTGCTAGAGTCAGTTATAAAGATGGGATAGCAGCGCATTTGGAAAGTGGTGAAATCATTGGACAAAGTCAGCATGGATTTACGAAAGGTAAATCATGTCTGACGAATCTTATAGAATTTTTCGAGTATGTAACTAGTAGAATGGATAAGGGGGAACCAGTGGATGTGTTATATCTGGATTTTCAGGAGGCTTTCGACAAGGTCCCACATAAGAGATTAGTATACAAACTTAAAGTACACGGTATTGGGGGTTCAGTATTGATGTGGATAGAGAACAGGCTGGAGACAGGAAGCAAAGGGTAGGAGTAAACGGGTCCTATTCAGAATGACAGGCAGTGACTAGTGGGATACGGCAAGGCTCAGCGCTGTGACCCCAGCTATTTACATTATATATTAATGATGTGGACGAGGGAATTCAATGCAACATCTCCAAATTTGCAGATGACACCAAGCTGGGGGGTATAGTTAGGTGTGAGGAGGATGCTAGGAGGAGGCCGATTAGGAAATGGGGAGATGCAACGAGACCTGGGTGTCATGGTACACCAGTCATTGAAAGTAGGCATGCAGGTGCAGCAGGCAGTGAAGAAAGCGAATGGTATGTTAGCATTCATAGCAAAAAGATTTGAGTATAGGAGCAGGGAGGTTCCACTGCAGTTGTACAGGGTTTTGGTGCGACCACACCTGGAGTATTGCGTACAGGTTTGGTCTCCAAATCTGAGGAAAGACATTCTTGCCATAGAGGGGGTACAGAGAAGGTGCACCAGACTGATTCCTGGGATGTCAGGACTTTCATATGAGGAAAGACTGGATAGACTCGGCTTGTAATCGCTAGAATTTAGAAGATTGAGGGGGGATCTTATAGAAAGTTGCAAAATTCTTAAGGGGATTCTTAAGGGTTCTCCAGCACCTGCAGTTCCTTCTTTAACAAAATTCTTAAGGGGTTGGACAGGCTAGATGCAGGAAGATTGTTCCCAATGTTGGGGAGGTCCAGAACAAGAGGGTCACAGTTTAAGGATAAGGGGGAATTCCTTTAGGACCGAGATGAGAAAACATTTTTCACACAGAGAGTGGTGAGTCTCTGGAATTCTCTGCCACAGAAGGTAGTTGAGGCCAGTTCATTGGCTATATTTAAGAGGGAGTTAGATGTGGCCCTTGTGGCTAAAGGGATCAGGGGGTATGGAGAGAAGGCAGGTACAGGATACTGAGTTGAATGATCAGCCATGATCATATTGAATGGCGGTGCAGGCTCGATGGGCCGAATGGCCTCCTGCACCTATTTTCTATGTTTCGATGTAAGAGTGAAATGGACAATTAAAGTGACAAGAGTTCAGCATTACAATTGTGGACTGAAAGGAAGCTTTGCAAAACAATCTCCCAACCCACATGAACTTTCTCTTCTGGAGAAGGGACTATATTGTAAGACTAGAGAATGTGTTTTCCACATTCAATGGATGATTTTCGACCTATTCTGACACCTCCAACGCTATGTTGCTACTGGAAGGCAGGAGTAGCCTTAGTGATTGATGAACTTATATAAGTGATGAGAGGTGATATTAACAGAAGGAAGCAGATAGCAGAAACATTATTGATATAATTTGATGTGCTGGACTCCTCATTTCACAGTGCTTTAATATTCCTCATGCCACAAGCTGTAGAAACGTATGAAGGAACTGCAGATACTGGTTTAAACCAAAGATAGACAAAAAATGGTGGAGTAACTCAGCAGGACAGGCAGCATCCCTTGCTTTCCCTCTCTCTCCATCCCTCCCCCTTCCCAGTCCTCTGACCAGTCTGACTATCCCTGATTACATTTTATCGCTCTTTTGTTGTTACCTTCTCCTAGCAAAAAAAGATCTATTCTGCATGTTCCTTGATCGATACATTTGCAATTGGCAGACAGGAAGCAAAGAGTAGGAGTAAGAGTAAACAGATCATTTTCAGAATGGCAGGCAGTGACTAGTGGGTTACCGCAAGGCTCAGTGCTGGGACCCCAGCTATTTACAATATATATTAATGATCTGGATGAGGGAATTGAATGCAACATCTCCAAGTTGGGGGGCAGTGTTAGCTGTGAGGAGGATGCTAGGAAGCTGCAAGGTGACTTGGATAGGTTGGGTGAGTGGGCAAATGCATGGCAGATGCAGTATAATGTGGATAAATGTGAGGTTATCCACTTTGGCGGCAAAAACAGGAGGGTAGATTATTATCTGAATTGGCCGATTAGGAAAAGGGGAGATGCAACGAGACCTGGGTGTCATGGTACACCAGTCATTGAAAGTAGGCATGCAGGTGCAGCAGGCTGTGAAAAAAGCAAATGGTATGTTGGCATTCATAGCAAAAGGATTTCAGTACAAGAGCAGGGAGGTTCTACTGCTGCTGTACAGGGTCGTGGTGAGGCCACACCTGGAGTATTGTGTACAGTTTTGGTCTCCTAATCTGAGGAAAGACATTCTTGCCATAGAGGGAGTACAGAGAAGATTCACCAGACTGATTCCTGGGATGGCAGGACTTCCATATGAAGAAAGACTGGATAGACTCGGCTTGTACTCGCTGGAATTTAGGGGATTGAGGGAGGATCTTATAGAGGCTCTGAAGAAGGGTCTCGACCCGAAACGTCGCCTATCTCCTTCGCTCCTTAGATGCTGCTGCACCCGCTGAGTTTCTCCAGCTTTTTGTGTAACCCATCATATAGTTGACCCTCAGTTATAGGAGGCCATTTAAAAAAAAACAGAATAGGGACATAATTGGGAAATGAGTTTGAGCTGGAACGGGTGCAGAGACGATTTATGACAATGTTGCAAGGACTCGAGGGTCTGAGCTATAGGGAGAGATTGAGCAAGCTAGGAGTTTATTTCGTGGAGTGCAGGAGGATGAGGGGTGATCTTATAGAGGTGTATAAGGTCATGAGAGGAATAGATAGGGTGAATGCACAGAGTAGGGGAATCAAGAACCAGATGCCAAAGATTTAAGGTGATTAAGGTGATTTAATAGGTACCTAAGGGGCAACTACTTTGCACAAAGCATGGTAGGTATATGGAACATTTGGCCTGGTACATGGGTAGGATAGGTTTAGAGAGATATGGGCCAAACACAGACATGTGGTATTAGTGTAGATGGGGCATGGTAGCCGACGTGGGCTTGTTGGACCGAAGGGCTTGTTTTCATGGTGTGTGACTCTATGAGTTCAGATAACTGGGAGCTAGTACATTTTGATGGAACAAATATGGAATTACATTTCTTGGAACCTCTAGGGGGATGTGTGCAGTTTTGGTCCCCTAATTTGAGGAAGGACATTCTTGCTATTGAGGGAGTGCAGCGTAGGTTTACAAGGTTAATTCCCGGGATGGCGGGACCATTATATGCTGAGAGAATGGAGCAGTTGGGCTTATACACTCTGGAGTTTAGAAGGATGAGAGGGGATCACATTGAGACATATAAGATTGTTAAGGGCTTGGACACGCTAGAGACAGGAACATGTTCCTGATGTTGGGGAGTCCAGAACCAGGGGCCACAGTTTAAGAATAAGGAGTAAGCCGTTTAGAACAGAGACGAGGAAACATTTTTTCTCACAGAGAGCGGTGAGTCTGTGGAATTCTCTGCCTCAGAGGGCCGTGGAGGCAGGTTCTCTGGGTGCTTTCAAGAGAGAGCTAGATAGGGCTCTTAAAAATAGCGGAGTCAGGGGATATGGGGAGAAGGCAGGAACGGGGTACTGATTGGGGATGATCAGCCATGATCACATTGAATGGCGGTGCTGGCTCGAAGGGCCAAATGGCCTACTCCTGCACCTATTGTCTATTGTCTATTGGGATAGAATTAAGAAGATGGAATGTTACTCTAATCGTTATTGAATCATTGTTAGAGCACACTTAAAGTACTGCATGGAGCACTTCAAAAATGGTCACCATTCTGATCGCCATATTGCAGAAAGTATATTGAGGCAGTGAAGGTTTATAAGGGTTCCAGAAATGTGAGGATCCATAATTCAGGTTGCTCTTGAGAAAAGAAAGCTGAAGATGACGTTAAAGAGTTCCCTGATAGAAACATAGAAACATAGAAAATAGGTGCCGGAGTAGGCCATGCGGCCTGTCGAGCCTGCACCGCCATTCAATATGATCATGGCTGATCATCCAACTCGGTATCCTGTACCTGCCTTCTCTCCATACCCCCTAGCCACAAGGGCCACATCAAACTCCGCCTTAAATATAGCCAATGAAATGGCCTCAACTACCTTATGTAGCAGAGAATTCAAGAGATTCACCACTCTCTGTGTGAAAAATGTTTTTCTCATCTCGGCCCTAAAAGATTTCCCCCTTATCCTTAAACTGTGACCCCTTGTTCTGGACTTCCCCAACATCGGGAACAATCTTCCTGCATCTAACCTGTCCAACCCCTTAAGAATTTTGTAAGTTTCTATAAGATCCCCCCTCAATCTTCTAAATTCTAGCGAGTACAAGCCGAGTCTATTCAGTCTTTCTTCATATGAAAATCCTGACATCCCAGGAATTAGTCTGGTGGACCTTCTATGTACTCCCTCTATGGCAGGAATGTCTTTCCTCAGATTTGGAGACCAAAACTGTACGCAATACTCCAGGTATGGTCTCACCAAGACCCTGTACAACTGCAGTAGAACCTCCCTGCTCCTATACTCAAATCCTTTCGCTATGAATGGTAACATACCATTCACTTTCTTCATTGCCTGCTGCACATGCATGCCTACTTTCAATGACTGGTGAACCATGACACCCAGGTCTCGTTGCATCTCCCCTTTTCCTAATCGGCCACCAGAGAGTGGATATAGAGAGAATGTTTCCACGTCACTGCTTTCTATCCTGCTGCATCATGACTACCATGGAGAATGTTCAAATCAAGTCAAGTGAGTTTATTGTCATGTGTCCCTGATAGGACAATGAAATTCTTGCTTTGCTTCAACAAAACAGAACATAGTAGGGTTACACAAAAAGCTGGCGAAACTTAGCGGGTGCAGCAGCATCTAAGGAGCGAAGGAGATAGGCGACGTTTTGGGTCGAGACCCTTCTTCAGTCTGAAGAAGGGTCTCGACCCAAAACGTTGTCTATCTCCTTCGCTCCTTAGATGCTGCTGCACCCGCTGAGTTTCTCCAGCTTTTTTGTGTAACCCTCGATTCTCCAGCATCTGCAGTTCCTTCCTTAACAGAACATAGTAGGCATTGACTACAAAAACAGATCAGTGTGTTCATATACCATTGTATAAATATATACACACATGAATAAATAAACTGATAAAGTGCAAATAACAGAATGTTGTTCACGACTTGACATGCTTCTCTACCTATCAGAGCAGTGATGTAGCAGCTGGATGCTCTGCAGTCAACTTGTCATTGGGAATATGACAGGAAAGCTTTTGTGTGTGATTAAGAGTGAAAACTATTTTAACAAGACTTTTAAACTGCTGGTGCTGTATCCGCTCGCTTAGCATGTCAAAACAAGGTGATCTTCGATTTCAGTGTAAGAGTCATGATGTATGAGTCAAGGTGGGGGGCAGGGGGCGAACAGACAGACAGAATTCAAGTCTTAAGCCAATTATGCAGCAAGGATTTCATTGGTTAAGCTATTTTAGAAAATTAAGTCAAAAGATTTCATTACAAATAAACAGTGGCAAATATTTAACAATATATTTCAAAATTCTCAACATTCATCGAGGAAATGTGGTTTCCCAGAGACTATGACAAATTGTAACGGGGTATAAAGAAATGGCTTGGGTGTTGAATAAAATTTAAAACAGTCTTCATATTGGAAGGCAATAAATGTTGTTGAAATTGTTTTGAACCAGTGTCCAATAATCTGAAAATATTAATGTTATTAAAGTAACGCGAGAAAGAGCTATAGATGTTAAGTGAATTAAATTGGACAAGTTGCATGAACATGTATGTGAGCAAATATGTATGTGCAGGAGTGCATCAGTTGACTCTCTGTGTCTGCTCCGTTCGATATGACTCTACTTTTCTGCACTGATGGCACCTTCACCTACTCTGGGCAAGAGACTCTGTGCATCTACCCATCTATTCCTGTCATGATTTTATGCACCTCAATAAAATCACCCCTCATCCTCCTGTGCCACATAGATCAAAGTCCCAGCTTACTCAACCTCTCCCTATAGCTCAGACCCTCTATCCTGCCAACATCCTTGCAAATCGTCTCTGTACCCTTTCCAACTTGAAAACATTCCTCTTGACAAACCTTTCCTCTCCGTGTGTCTGTCCAAATGTCTTTTAAATGTTGTAATTATACCTGCCTCAACTACTTCCTCTGGCAGCTCATTCCATATACACGTCGCCCTCTGTGAACAAGTTGACCTCAGATTCCTGCTAAATATTTCCCCTCTCACCTTAAACCTACTATTTCATGATTTCCATACCCTGGGAAAAGATTCTGTGCAGTCAACCTATCCATTCCCTTCAGGATTTTATACACCTCTATATTATTAACCCTCAGCCTCCTGTGCTCCAAGGAATAGTCCTAGCCTGCCCACCCTCTAGCTCAGGCCCCTGCCCAACATCTTTGTAAATCTCTGCACTTTTTCCAGTTTAATGGCATCTTTCCCACTGCAGGTTGACCAGAACTGAACACCATACTCCAACACACAACAAGCTGGAGTAACTCAGCGGGACAGGCAGCATCTCTGGAGAGAAGGAATGGGTGACGTTTTGGGTTGAGACCCTTCAGTCTGGTTAGGAATAGGGAAACAAGATATATAGATGACGTAATGGAGAGATAAAGAACAATGAATAAAATTACTCCAAGTGCAGCCACATCAACGTTTTGTACCACTATAACATAACGTTCCAACGTTTATACTTATTCCTCTGACCGATGAATGGCAGCATACCAAAGGCCTTCTTCAGCACTCTTGGCACCACTTTTAATGTACTTGTACTCCTCGTTATATCTGTTCTCTGACACTTCCCAGGACCCTCCCATTCATTGTGACAGTGAAGGTATTGAAAGACTGAGCTACACTTAGTAGCATTTTGCAAATGTGAAATTATCTCATTGAATCGTACAACAGCTTAGTTTTAGATTCTTAGCATGGAAATAGGCCCTTCGGCCCCCCAAATTCACACTGACCAATTGATCAGAATCGTTTCGGGTCGCAACCCTTCCTCAGTCCGAAGACTGAAGAGGGATCTCGGCCCAAAACGTCACCTATTCCTTTTCTCCAGGGATACTGTCTGACCCGCTGAGTTACTCCATGTTTTTATGTCTATCTTTGGTTTAAACCAGCATCTGCAGTTCCTTCCTAACTGATCATCCATTTGCACTAGTTCTATGTTATCCCATTTTCTCATCCACTCCCTACACACTAAGGGGCTATTTACAGAGGCCAATGAACTGACAGACCCGCACGTCTTTGGGATGTTCGAGGAAACCATGCACCCGGAGGAAACTCACATGGTCACAGGTAGAATGTGAAAACTCCACATAGACAGTATCCAAGGTCAGGATTGAACCCGGGTTGCTGGGGCTGTGATTAATAGATGTTAATCTGTCTAGGACTAATAGATTTTTGGCACTAAGCGAGCTGGAGATCAAGGTGATTGCGTTAAATAGACCTGAGGCAGAGATGCCATGTTTTAAATGGAGGAGCAGGCAGCAGAGCCAATTGACTTATTTTTGTTCAATTTCCCGTGGCCTTGTGTTTCATCTGGTCACCATCATGGAGTTACTGAACTGAAGCTGATATAGAAAGTCTTTTGAAATTATATAATTAATTTGTGAATGTGTTTAGACAGTACGAATTAACAATTTAAATTTGCGCATACTTACAAGTTGTATTCCAGTGCTTGAAGATAGCATGAAACCAAAGTTCAAAGAAGGAATCTATTAATAAGATCATGAAATAGTACAGCAGAGAAAGAATCCATTTGACTTATTGTTTCTGTGGAGGCTCCTTCAAAGAATTGTCCCCATTATTTTTACTCAACTGCTCTTTTTCATCAACTTGTACATTTTTCTTTTTCAAGTATATGTCCAATTTTCTCTTGAAAGTTAATATTGACCCTCTTCCATTGCCTAGTAACCATAGACACTCTGTTCTCCAATGCTTAAGTAAATGTGTTTCATGTACAGTTTACAGGAAGTATATCCTTGATAAATAAAGTAAGATAGCAAATGGAGTGTGCAGTGTTTTCACACTGTAGTTTCTACAGTTTTATCAGACTGCTGCCTGGTTCGGTGAATGAGTGCTTGTGGCTTATAGGCTTCTCGTCAAAGTACATTGTGGTTCATGGATGTGAAATGCTATTCAATACACAATTGGAAAGGATTCTATTTATTGCTGGGGAGTGAGACTGGAGAGGTGAGAAGTCTGCAAGCCCTGGCCACTTGACTGCACACACAACGAGCCCTGGCAGTGCTGCTGCAGACTTGCTCATATCAACTGTGAGAGGAAGTCTTTATCAGCATGCTAGTCTCTGGAGCCCAGATAAACCCCATCTCATGGGAGTGAGACTTATCTCACAGCATCACAACTTTGCTGCAGTAACTGAATAGCTGGGCATTTTCTGTAACTGAACAAATGGCATGCTAGCTGAACATTTCAGAGTTCGTCATTTTCGCTGATCATGATATGATATTTTCTATCTTGTTTTATCCTATATTCAGTAAATATCAGGAATCCTGATGCTGATACTGTGCTGACCATACATTCAGAATATGTCAGCAGCTTGTTTTATTCACAAACAAGTATTGAGATATTGCAAATATTGAGATGCAGATGGAGCAGCATAATGGTAGAATTTACCTGCCATTTGCTGAGATGCATTTCCAGACAGGGAATTGTGGGTCAACTTGGCAGAAATAGGAATTCTCTGAGTAACATAAATAGAAGGAGCCACTGTTCGGCATGAGCTAGGTCAGCTATTCATCCTCACCCTGAAACTCGTGTCAGGTGTAAGAAAGCAGACACTAATAACATCAAAAAATATTATTGAGCATTTTCACAAAACAACACTTACAAATGTGTTCATTAATTGGATGGATGTCACTCACAAGGCCAGAATGTATTGCCCAGACTAGATTCTTCCCAAAGCCATTTCAGATCCAAACCGGGTTAAAATTGAAGCAGAATATGAAGGACATTTATGGCAATCAGTAGCCTGTAGACAGTAGACCTGAAATGTCACCACTATCCCAATGGGAATAATAGGAGTTAACTGAAATGCTGCTGATTAGAAAACTTGATTTATTATTCCAGTTTTGAATTTAGATTTTTTTTCCATTGGGAAACAATTAATAATATTAGACCGTAAAGGTTTCAAGCAGGAGTTAGCTGCTGGATCCCGGGTCCATTGTTAGGATACATGTGCAGGTGCATTGCATATGCAACATCCACTGAAATTATTTTCCAGCACAATACTTTCAGTTAGGCCAGGCTTGGGTGCATGCTGTCTTGTTGCAGCCTTCGGGCACTGAGCAAGTGCACAAGACTCAGGGTAAAAATTGCAATGTTGCAGGATTAAATTTAAGATTGAAATACAATAATGCTGGCTTGGGTCCTGCGACAATAAATTCTCTTCTCAAATCCAAGATTAGCTACAGTGAGCATAGATTCACACATTCTTGATCATGTTTTCACAGGATCAGTGCTGCAAATGCAACTGAAGCTTGGCATGATTGACTGGTTTTAGGAGAGGAGGAAGCTTCACTAAGAACAATAGAGTAGAGGAGTTCCATTAGAGAGATCTAAGCTTAACCACAAACTGAAATTCTGAATCAGACATCTGCCAGAATGATCAAATTATCTTAAAATGGAAGCAATGCTATTGGAAAGATTTAGTCCTGTGCTTTTTCACTCATGTTCTCTTTCTTCTTGCTTTTCTGCTTTCTCCTGGTCAAAAAAAAAAATGAAGGAACAAATTTCTCTATTTGCCAAAGCTTAATTCACTGGATGTTGAGGATTATGTTTTCCCTTGGTGGTTTCTTCTTTCTTATTGTGTTTTGAAAATAAGAACAAAGAACAGGAAGCTGTTTAGCCACTTTAGTGTGTTTTACTGTAACAACAAGGAATTGCAGATTGTTAAAGAAGGAACTGCAGATGCTGGAGAATTGAGGGTTACACAAAAAGCTGGAGAAACTCAGCGGGTGCAGCAGCATCTAAGGAGCGAAGGAG
Source organism: Raja brachyura (assembly GCA_963514005.1). Next base: position 603,026 of record OY740812.1, read on the forward strand.
ATAGGCGACGTTTCGGGTCGAAACCCTTCTGAAGAAGACTCTCGACCCTAAACGCCGAAGATGTTTCGGGTCGAGACCAGTCTGAAGAAGGGTCTCGACCCGAAACGTCGCCTATCTCCTTCGCTCCTTAGATGCTGCTGCACCTGCTGAGTTTCTCCAGCTTTTTGTGTAACCAAGGAATTGCAGATGCTGGTTTATACCAAAGATAGACACAAAATGTGGGACTAACTCAGCAGGTCAAGCAGCATAGCTGGAGGAACTAAATAGGTTTCTCCAGAGATGCTGTCTGCCGCTGAGTTACTCCACCATTTTATGTCTATCTTTAATCTGTTTTACTATTCAGTTAAGTTACACCCATCTATTTTTTACCTTGAATATCTTTACCTAAGAGAAGTTTATCAATTTCAGATGAAAATAAAAAAATTCTGGAAATCTGAAATAAAACCCAGAAAACGCCAGAAATACTTTGTGGGCCAGGCAGCATCTGTGGAAAGGGAAACAGAGTTAATGTTTCAGACCTAAATTTTTAACAGAATGATCGAAATAGCTTTTAGTTTCTTTCTGACAGGGTTTTTGACCTATTAATCTTACCACTTAAGATGTTCAAATGAATACCATGGCAGCATTTTTGAATAAGAGATGTAAGTTTCCACTTTGTGTGAAAACATTTTTCCCAACATCACCCCTGAACAACTTATTACAGATATTTAGCTCCTTTTTCTGGACTCTCATCGTGAGAATAAATACATTCTCTCCATCCATCCTAACACATCCTTAAATCATCTTAAATAACTCAGTTATATATCCATTTGGAAATATGGTGCCCAGAAATTAATAAGGTATTTGAACTGTGGCTCTAACCAGGCCTTTGTGTAATGATAGTACCATCTTCATATCATATATCCAAAAGGCTAGCACTTCAGTAATTAAAAAAAATGTTTTCATTCTAGCCATTAGTTTTTAATCACCGATTCTGCCTTTCATGGCTATCCCACATTGAGCTCATAAGAAATAGGAGCAAGACTATGCTAGTCGCCCTCTTGAACTTGCTCTGAAATTTGGATGATTATTGCTGATCTATCTCAACACTATTTACCTGTTATCTCTCTCGCTTGCTCCTTTCTATATCGAAAAATCCATAAATTACTCAGCATCCACTGCATTCCGGGGAAGAGAATTCCAATGATTCACCAATCTCATGGAAACCTTTCTTCTCATTTCAATCCTAAAAGGTTTTGAGACTGTATTTTGAGACTGAGTCCTAATTCTAAGCCCCGTGGCCATTGGCAACATCCTCCCTGTATCTACTTGCCATACCCACATGGAATTTAATTTGTTTCACTGTGCACACCTCTCATTCTACTAATATTTGCAGAGGTGAGGCCTAGCCAACTCAATCTCTCATGATGGGTCTGCCATCTCACAAACCAATCTGGTGAATCTTTGCCCCCTCAATAGCATGAATGTTGTTTCGGAGGAAGGAAGTCTGAAATTGTATACAATATTCCAGATGTGGATCTCCCTAAGGCCTTACTGTGTATAATTGTAGCGAGACATCCTTACTCTTGTATCATGAAGCAACAAAGTAAGAACATTTGATGAAGGGTCCTAACCCAAAGTGTCATCTGTATATTCCCTCCACAGATGCTGCTGAGTTTCTCCAGACTTTTTTTTTGCTCAAGACTTCAGCAAATGCAGTTTCTTGTGTCTCCAAAGAAGACAATTTACCGTTTTAATTGGCTGCTACTTGCTAGCTTTCTGTAAGATATTTGTAAGAATGCCCAGTTTGCATGAACATTTTCTGTCCAGGTGCTTGTAGTTATTTGAAGCCAAGGCGCTGTACACTGCCATTCATATATTGATTACTGAAGACCACTTTAAGACAGTCATCATGTTTTTATCCTAAATAACATATGTTTCACTAGTGAAGACCCAGAGGGAGGACTGTGAGAGCAGTGTGATGTGTTTCATGGAGACATGGCTCCACGAGGACATCGCTGAGTCCAAGGCGAGTGTGGATGGCTTTCAAACTGTTCGGGTGGACAGGGACTGCAGAGAAAGTGGAAAGGTGGGGGACTTGCTATTCTCATCAACAACAAATATTGCAACCCTGGTCAAATCACGGTTATTGAGTGTGTGTGTTGCCCAGACATTGAACTGATGGCCGTGGGTCTCGGTCCATACTATATGCCCAGGGAATTCCCACTCGCCAGTGTGGTGGCTGTTTACATTCCTCCGTCTGCCAACCCACTGCACGCGAGTGACGTCATCCACACTGTCACTGCAAGACTACAGACACAACACCCGAGTGCTTTCATCGCTATCTCAGGGGATTTTAACCACATGACTTTGGACACTACCCTTCCCACTTTCACTCAGTTTGTTGACTGTTCCACCAGCGATATGGAAACATTGGACCTGCTGTATGCCAATGTTAAAGAGGCATACGGCTCCACAGCCGTTCCGTCACCGGAAGATCCGACCACAACCTGGTTCACCTCCTACCCAGGTGTAAGTTAATGGTCCAGAGGCTGCCTGTGACCACAAGGTCAGTGAGGAAGTGGTCACAGGAGGTTTGTGACGCTCTACAGCGCTGTTTTGAGGACACAAACTGGGACGCACTGTGGTCCCCATGGAGAGGACATTGATGGACTTAACGGACTGTGTTACCAGCTACATAAAGTTCTGTGTGGATAACGTTGTCCCTGAGGAGACTGTACACTGTTTCCCCAACAACAAGCCCTGGGTCACCAGTGACATAAAGGCCCTTCTCAACCAGAAGAAGTGGGCCTTCATGAATGGAGACAGGGAGGAGGTGAAACAAGTGCAGAAAGACCTGAAGGTGAGACTGAGACAGGGCAAGGACGACTACAGGAGAAAGCTGGAGCTGAAGCTTCAGCAGAACAACATGAGGGGTGTGTGGAGTGGGATGATGAGCATTACAGGCTACAAGAAGACCAGTGGCCTGGGGAGAGAAAGCAATCAGAACTGGGCCAACAAGCTAAACATGTTTTTAATAGATTTGATGGTGGGGCCTCTGCCCACCCTCCCCCATGCTTCCCGACAGTCTCTCCCCCTCAATCCCCCTGGTCGACTTCCTCTGCCCTTTCTTTGTCACACCTGACCATCAAGGCTAAGCAGGTGAGGAAGGAGCTGAGCAGACTCCGTCCAGACAAAGCTACGGGTCCCGATGGTGTCAGTCCCAGGGTACTCAAGGCATGTGCCAGCCAGTTGTGCGGAGTACTCCAGCGAACCTTCAGCCTGAGCCTGGAGAGGGTTCTCGTGATGTGGAAAACATCCTGTCTGGTTCCTGTACCAAAGAGGGCAAGTCCCAGCTCCTCCAATGACTACAGACCGGTGGCGTTGACTTCACACATCATGAAGTCCCTAGAGAGGCTGGTGCTCATTCACCTGCGACCCCTGGTTAAACCTTACCTGGATCCCCTGCAATTTGCTTACCAAACAAAGATGGGGGTTGAGGGTGCCATCATCAACTTGTTCCATCCTTCCTATGCTCACCTGGATAAACCTGGAAGCACTGCGAGAGCCATGTTTTTTTTAATTCTCCAGTGCTTTTAACACCATCCGGCCTGCACTGCTAGGGAGCAAACTGACGAAGATGCGGGTGGACACTCCATTTGGGGTCCTGGATTACCAACTACCTGACTGGACGACCACAATATGTCAGGCTACAGAATGGTGGATCGGACACAGGGGACGGTCCTCGCTCTCTCGCTTCCTGTTCACCAGCTACACCTCGGACTTCAGATATACCTTTGACTCCTGCCTGCTGCAGACATTTTCAGATGTCTCTGCAATTATGGGCTACATCAGTGAGGGGAGGGTAGCTAAATACAGAAGTGTAGTCAGCAACTTTGTAGAGTGGTGTGGGATTCATGGGAGGTGGTCTTGGAGGGAAGGCTGCTCCTCAAACTGTGGAGCATCTTGGGCAATACAGTTCACCTCCTCCATGACACACTGGTCAACCTGAGGAGTTCCTTCAACAACAGACTGGTTCCACCAAGATGCAGGACAGAACGCCACAGGAGATCCTTCTTCCCTGTGGCTATCAAATTGTACAAGTCCTCGCCCGTCTGTCGGGGGTTAGATTAGATTCCCTCCCCCCCCCCCACATCCCCAATCCTTTCTCCTCGTTACTTTAATTTCATGTTTCATATATTTTGCGTTTTTTGACTGTTGGCAGATCATTTTCCTTCCTGGGATGAATAAAGTGTTATTGTATCGTACCGTAGTTGTTCAGGGAACAAAATGATGCTGATTGGTTTCTGTTATTGAAGCTTCAGAGGTGTATTTGGTGGTTTTAGAGAATATTGTTCTGCATTGCTCTCAGCAAAAGACCCACCTCGCTTTTCAAAGCAGTCATCATTTTATGGCTTTCACACTGCATAACAACATCTCAAAATTTTCCAATGGCTCCATTTACTGTTATTTAAAATAAAATCAGAGTAAAGTTTAACCTTATGTAACTAGTTTCAACTTTCGTAGGATTCAGAGTATTTGACAATTTTAAAGTTAAGTGGGAGACCCATGGAAAATCTACTGTATCGGTTTTATTGTCCTTCAAAGAATTTCAGTCCGTGGGAAAAGCTGAAAACTAAAGATTTTAGTTCTATTTGAGGTGAGTTGATGCAAAACTAATTGATTAAACTTCTTGTATCCTTTATTACGAAAAATATTTTGGTAATCATATGACTGGAATAAGATGCGTACTGCTTAAAGCCTTCTCCACTGAAGATACTGAGGAATTTTCACGCAGCATATGTCACCACCCCACCCCCACTCCAAATATAACCATATAACCATATAACAATTACAGCACGGAAACAGGCCATCTCGGCCCTTCAAGTCCGTGCCGAACAACTTTTTTCCCTTAGTCCCACCTGCCTGCACTCATACCATAACCCTCCATACCCTTCTCATCCATATGCCTATCCAATTTATTTTTAAATGATACCAACGAACCTGCCGCCACCACTTCCACTGGAAGCTCATTCCACACCGCTACCACTCTCTGAGTAAAGAAGTTCCCCCTCATGTTACCCCTAAACCTCTGTCCCTTAATTCTAAAGTCATGTCCTCTTGTTTGAATCTTCCCTATTCTCAAAGGGAAAAGCTTGTCCACATTAACTCTGTCTATCCCTCTCATCATTTTAAAGACCTCTATCAAGTCACCCCTTAACCTTCTGCGCTCCAGAGAATAAAGACCTAACTTATTCAACCTATCTCTGTAACTTAGCTGTTGAAACCCAGGCAACATTCTAGTAAATCTCCTCTGTACCCTCTCTATTTTGTTGACATCCTTCCTATAATTGCGCGACCAAAATTGTACACCATACTCCAGATTTGGTCTCACCAACGTCTTGTACAATTTTAACATTACATCCCAGCTTCTATACTCAATGCTCTGATTTATAAAGGCTAGCATACCAAAAGCTTTCTTTACCACCCTATCTATATGAGATTCTACCTTCAAGGAACTATGCACGGTTATTCCCAGATCCCTCTGTTCAACTGTATTCTTCAATTCCCTACCGTTTACCATGTACGTCCTATTTTGATTTGTCCTGCCAAGGTGTAGCACCTCACATTTATCAGCATTAAACTCCATCTGCCATCTTTCAGCCCATTTTTCCAACTGGCCTAAATCACTCTGTAGACTTTGGAAATCCTCTTCATTATCCACAACACCCCCTATCTTGGTATCATCTGCATACTTACTAATCCAATTTACCACCCCTTCATCCAGATCATTGATGTACATGACAAACAACAAAGGACCCAACACAGATCCCTGAGGCACCCCACTAGTCACCTGCCTCCAACCCGACAAACAGCCATCCACCATTACCCTCTGGCTTCTCCCATTCAGCCACTGTTGAATCCATCTTGCTATTCCTGCATTTATACCCAACAGTTGAACCTTCTTAACCAACCTTCCATGAGGAACCTTGTCAAAGGCCTTACTGAAGTCCATATAGACAACATCCACTGCTTTACCCTCGTCAATTTCCCTAGTAACCTCTTCAAAAAATTCAAGAAGATTAGTCAAACATGACCTTCCAGGCATAAATCCATGTTGACTGTTCCTAATTAGACCCTCTTTATCCAGATACTTATATATATTATCTCTAAGTATCTTTTCCATTAATTTGCCCACCACTGAAGTCAAACTAACCGGTCTATAATTGCTAGGTTTACTTTTAGAACCCTTTTTAAACAATGGAACAACATGCGCAGTACGCCAATCCTCGGGGACTATTCCAGTTTCTAATGACATTTGAAATATTTCTGTCATAGCCCCGGCTATTTCTACACTAACTTCCCTCAATGTCCTAGGGAATATCCTGTCAGGACCTGGAGACTTATCCACTTTTATATTTTTCAAAAGTGCCAGTACTTCTTTTACTTTGAAACTCATAGTATCCATAGCTACTCTACTAGTTTCCCTTACCTCACATAATTCAATATCCTTCTCCTTGGTGAATACCGAAGAAAAGAAATTGTTCAATATCTCCCCCATCTCTTTTGGCTCTGCAGATAGCTGTCCACTCGGTCTCTCCAATGGACCAATTTTATCCCTTGTTATCCTTTTGCTATTAACATAGCTGTAGAAACCCTTTGGATTTACTTTCACCTTACTTGCCAAAGCAACCTCATATCTTCTTTTAGCTTTTCTAATTTCTTTCTTTGGATTCTTTTTACATTCCTTATACTCCTCAAGCACATCATTTACTTCATGCTGCCTATAATTATTGTAGATCTCCCTCTTTTTCCAAACAAGATGTCCAATTTCCCTTGAAAACCAGGGCTCTTTCCAATTTTTACTGGTTCCTTTCAACCGAACAGGAACGTAAAGATTTTGTACTCTTAAAATTTCCCCTTTAAATGTCCTCCATTTCTCCTCTACATCTTTCCCATAAAACAAAATGTCCCAGTTCACTCCTTTTAAATCATCTCGCATCTCGTTAAAGTTAGCCTTTCTCCAATCAAAAATCTCAACCCTAGTCCCAGTTCTGTCCTTCTCCATAATTATATTGAAACTAATGGTATTGTGATCACTGGACCCGAAGTGCTCCCCTACGCATACCTCCACCACCTGTCCCGTCTCATTTCCTAACAGGAGGTCCAGCACTGCCCCTCCTCTAGTAGGCACCTGTATGTATTGCTGCAAAAAACTATCCTGCACACATTTTACAAACTCCAAACCATCCAGCCCATTTACAGAATGTGTTTCCCAGTCTATGTGTGGAAAGTTGAAATCTCCCACAATCACTACCTTGTGCTTACTACTAATATCTACTATCTCTTTACATATTTGCTCTTCCAATTCTCGTTCCCCATTTGGCGGTCTATAATATACCCCTATAAGTGTTGCTACACCTTTCCCACTTCTAAGTTCCACCCAAATAGCCTCCCTAGATGAGCCCTCCAATCTATCCTGCCAAAGCACTGCTGTAATATCTTCCCTGACTAGCAATGCAACACCTCCACCTCTTGCCCCTCCAATTCTATCACACCTGAAGCAACGAAATCCTGGAATATTTAGTTTCCAATCACAGCCCTCCTGCAACCATGTTTCACTGATCGCCACAACATCATACTTCCAGGTGTCTATCCAGACTCTAAGCTCATCCACCTTTCTTACAATGCTCCTAGCATTAAAATATGCACATTTAAGAAACCCCCCATCTCTTATTCTCTGTTTATTTCCTTTTTTTTCTTTCTCCTCTTGTGTCCGAGTGCTTCCCTTTTCTGCTTCCTGCCTCCCATTCTGTCTACTAGCTTTTGCTATTTGCATCCCTCGCCCCAACCATTCTAGTTTAAAGTCTCCCCAGTGGCCTTTGCAAATTTCCCCGCCAGGATATTGGTCCCCCTCGGGTTCAAGTGCAACCCATCCTTTCTGTACAGGTCCCACCTACCCCAAAAGAAGTCCCAATGATCCAGAAACTTGAATCCCTGCCCTCTGCACCAGTCTTTCAGCCAAGCATTTATCCTCCACCTTGCTTCATTTCTACTCTCACTGTCACGTGGCACAGGCAGTAATCCTGAGATTGTTACCTTTTTGGTCCTTTTCCTCAACTCTCCTCCCAAGTCCTTAAATCCTCCCTTCAGGACCTCTTCTCTTTTTTTACCTATGTCATTGGTACCTATATGTACCACGACCTCAGGCTCCTCTCCCTCTGATTTGAGGATATCTTGGACACGTTTAGACGTGTAAATAAATGATTCCACTTGCCATCTTGTCAAATGTCCTGCATGGTGCTGCGGGATGGGTCCATCGACACATCGTTCCTTTGTTATTTCCACCCTTGTCACTCTTTTCATGTCGTTTCTTCACAGTAACGTTTTCTGGTTAGTTAGCTTCTGCTGACATCTGAAAATATCCTCTTTCAAAATCCCCGCTCCTTCTTTGTGTTTTAACAGTTGTCAGAAAATATATCGTAAGCGTGCAATTTGTTAATTCACTTCACCACCCACTCACTACCCTTCATCTGCTCAATTCCTCACTTGCTGTAAGAGTCTGAATCACTACATGTTCAGAGGAATTTATTTTTCCCCTCAAATATTCATTGTTTGAATTTAGGGTGTTGATGACAAGGCCAGCATCTATTGCCTATCTCAAATTGCCCCAGTGGAGGTGATGTGAGACACCTTTTTGAACCACTGCAGTTCTTCTGGTGAAGGTTCTCCTACAGTTCCATTGGTGGCAGATCCAGGACCTGGATCCTGCAATAAAGCAGAAGCTACAATATATTTCCAAGTCAGGATAGTGTGCGACTTGGAGTGGAATCTGCAGGCAGCAGATGTTTTCATACACATGTTTTTGGCCCCCTCTCAGGTCGAGGCACAAGTTTAAGAGTAGTCTTGGTGAATAACTAGAGTGCATTTATAAGTGACGAATACTGTATCTACTGGAGAAAATGAATGTTTACGGTGGGGAGTGGACTGTAAAACAAACGATTGCTTTTGCTTGATATCCTGTGGAACCTCTTGAATGTTGTAGCATCTGCTCATAACTCAAATTAAGAGTTTTCCATTGTTCTTATTTGTACATTTTAGGTTGTGGAAAGGCTTTGGGGTTGCAGAAGGTGGTATAGGATAGTCAGCCTCTGAGCAACTTTTTCAGCTTGTGACAGCGTCGCATCCCATGGTGCCGCTCGGATCCCTATCACTGGCAGACAGGCCAGGAGAGGCCAACCCTCAGCATTAGTGGTAACAGCTGGGCCCAACTAACTGACATCAGATTGGCCCAACTGAACCTCGACAGCCTACTCCTTATAAAACCCAAGCATTGAAGGGAAAGGGAGAGGGAAGAAGCAGGAAAGAAGAAATAAAGAGAAAGTGGGGTACCTCCCTGCTAGCTGTGTGCCGCTGTCACCAATTAGAGGAAGACTGAGCCACTGGGACATATCTGAGACCACCAATGCCACCGCGTGGCTAAGACTGTGCTGCCGGGATGAAGCCCTAGACAGCCAGTGCCTCAACTGAGGCTAAGACTGTGGCTGGGGCAAGCCTCACATGTCTGCACCTCTTCCTGCCCACGGACAACGAGGGACTGCACTCACACAAAGAAGCAAAGACTGAGCTGCCAAGATAGGCCAGAGACTGCCAGGGCTGCATCATTAAATCCAAAGTATAGCCCCAGGATGAGCTGAGCCATCAGCGCCTCCTCTTGAGGCAAGGGTGAACAGCAAGGAGAAGTAACATAGTGACAGGGCAATACCTCTTCTACAATATCAGCTTGATGAAGAAGCTAGTTATCGACTCCAGGCATCGTGGTGGAGTACATGCCCCAATCATCATCAATGGTGCCAAAGTGCAAATGGCTAAGAGTTTCATGTTCCACGATCTATTACCAACGATCTCTTGTGGACCAACCATATTAATGTGGCATCCTAGAAGACACACCAATGCCTCTACTTCCGAGGAAAACTGAGGATATCACATAGACCGGTCTTCCCACTATTGACTCCATCAACACTTCATGCTGCCTCCGAAAAGTAGCCAACATAATCAGGGATTTGTCCCATCCCGGTCATTCCTCCTTCTCTGTGCTCCCATTGGATAGAACCAACAGAAGATTGAAAGCGCGCACCACCAGACTTAGGAACAGCTCCTTCCCATCAGTTATCAGGGTTCTGAACGGTCCTTCCATAAGCTAGGGTAGGGCCCAATTCACCTCTATTCATTGCGGACATTGGACTTTTGACTATGGAACTGATGCACTACAATGCTGAGAACAGGGAGAGTGCAGAATGTTGCCTGGAATTGTACAGAATCAGTTGGCCTTGTGCACAAATAAACCTTCCCTTTGTCTGTTTCTCAATGCAAAACTAGCAGAAGAGCTCGGGTTTGATGCAAACTGTGGTGGAGGGAGATCTAGGTGGATTGTACCAAGAAGGTACAGACCCATGAGAAATATTATCCATAAGAAAGAAAACTACAGTCGTTGCAAACCATTTCAGATCTTGCAGTTGCTGGTTCCAGCTGATATGTATCATGAACTGAAATCTGCTGTGTGAGGAAAATCTTCCTGAAAATCAAACACAACTCCTTTACACATTATGTGACCTTCACACTTCAGTTAAAACACGTTTGCTAAAGGATGCACCTGACTTTCGGTCTCTTCAGCTGTGCTGCCATATCGCCAAAGTTTGGTTGCTGAAGTGTGGGCGTAAAAAGTACAATGTGTAAAGATGAGCATTGAACCCAAAATGAAGTCTTTCACTAACTACTGCAAAGAGCAGGGCACTGCCTTTTGTGATGCATGTCCTAACTGCTTGTTGTCTTCACACAGAGACCATGTACACACTCTGGTTCAGCTTGTCACTCTTGACAAAGGCATTTCACGTCATTACAATTACATAAACAATGTTATTCTTGCTGTCTCATTGATTTAAATGAATTATTTCTTCAGAATTTCTTCAAATGAAGTCTTAGAATGTTAGAGTGTTTTACACTAAAAGGCAAGCTAAGTGTCACCAACCTCAAATGGATGCTATTTGTGACATTTTGATGCCTAGTGATCTATGAAAGGGCTGCAGACATTAAAGGCATATTCCCCATGGTAATCTCTCAGCAACAACAGACTGTGACCATCCTCGACGTGAAGCATTAACTCTGTTACTCATTGGCCGGCAGAGCATTTGCAGCATTTTCTGTTTTTGGATTACTAGAAGATTAGAGAGGATAATAAGTCAAAATATTTTTCCAATGGTAGGGGTATCAAAAACAAGTAGCAATTTTAGTTTGAAGGTGAAAGGTTGAAGATTTCAAGTACATCTGTGGAGTATGTTGCTTTCTTACACAGAGAGCGGCTGATATCTGGACTGCTCTGCCAGAACAGGTTGTGGAATCAGATACAATTATTAATGCCACATTGAAGAGCCATTTGGACAGACACATAATTAGGCAAGGCATTGAAAGATACGGTTCTAATGTGGGAAAATGGGATTCATGTAGATGAGCAGAAAAGGTCGTCATGGATGTGGTGGGTAAACTGTACAATTCTATGATAGTGATTATTTCTATTAGCTAGATTCTCTCTTCTGATTAGAAGATTATGATAGGATGCCTTCCACTTGTCTGAAAGAGTTTATTATGTAACGTTCCCAAGAAGTGGAAAATGATCCACAGTTTCCAAGGTCTCAATGCGGTTCCTTATTGTTGACTGGTAGTGTTATATGTAGAAGGAACCGGTTAGCAGAGGACATTTACTTTATGGATGCTTGGTGTAACGGCCATTCTCTGTTCTATTTCAGTGAGCAAATCAGCGGTGAATTGAAGTACGACGTTTAAACATTGCTGGTCATTGAAGATAATATATCAAACAATATGAATATCACGTGGAACAAGACAGTCCTCCTCATGTCCTGTGCTGTGGACCTGAATAAGGGGAAATTCTAAACTGGAATAGTGGCTTGGCCATGCATTGCAAATTTTAAAAAATGCACATGCTGGAAATCTATAGTAAATACAGTATTTTCGGTTTTTAACCTTGCATTGAAAACATTTGTAATTATAGACTGAGATCTTGGTTCACTGGAAAGCCAGGCAGAATATTCTCATTGAGTACTAATGTTATCCTTTGTCAAAATCCCTGTGGATTCAGCTGCATTCTTCATCAGGTGTGGTGAAATATCACATCCACAGTTTAACATCATAGACTCTGTAACGTGGTCAGTTGTCAAGAAACTACTGAAGCATCCTATTTGTGTGGTGGCCAGATGTCAGCAAATAAACAATGCCTCAGGAGCAGACACTAGCATTGCAGAATTTCAAAAATTAGGTGCAGAGGAAATATAGACACAAATTTCCCTCACCTCATCTCCCTCGCCTGGGAAGAGGAAGACATTCCAGATGAACTTATAGACACTTACTGTGACCAAGAAAGGAGATAAGTACAATATTGGGAACTACAGAAGGGTCTTGTTGCTGTCTAGTACAGAGGGTTCTCTGGAGCGAATGTTATTCAGCGTGCAGTGGCTAGAGGGAGTAACATCAACCACTGTACACTGCCTATTAGATGAGGAACTGTGCAATATCTTCTCAAATTTGGCTGTTCTAAGAAACTTGTTGGTTATGTCTCTGCCATGCAGGCATTCAAACGTAACCTTAAACAATGAGTCTACTCCAGATTCAATCTCAGTGCAGGCCAATGTTGGAGGTGACATTGGCATTACTGACAGACAGGAAGGAAGCAAGTAAGACATGAGGGTCATTTTCGGATTGACATCGCTGATTATAGATCAATGCTGGGACACCATCTGTTAACATTATTTATTAAGGACGTGAATGTATGGTGGCCATATTTTGGACATCACAAAAATAGGTGGGAAGGCCAGTTGCCAGAAGGACATGAACAGTTTATGGATATGTGTCTGTGGCAGAATGTTGGCAAAGAGAGTATGATGTGGGAACATGGAAAGTTATTCAATGTGGAAGGAAGAAGAAAAGAACAGTATTATTTAAATGAATTACAAAATCTGAAAGCTGCAGTGTAGAGAGAATTGTTGTGGGCTTTTGCAAGAAACACAGAGCCAGCAAATCATTTCAGCAGGTAATAGCAAAGGCAAATGGAATGCTGGCCTTTATTTTAGAGGGATTGGGGTATAAAAGTAGGGAAGTCTTACAGTACTAGTGATACCACATTTAGAGTATGGTGAATAGTTTAGTCCCTCCTATTAAGGAGGGGATTGAGCGAAAGTTGATTAGAATGATCCATGTTGTTAATGTCGGGATTGTTGCGAAGTGAGCGTAGATTCTTAAGGGGCTATCAGGATAAACGCTGAAAGACTATTTCTTCTCAAGGGAGAATTCAGAACCAGAGCACAGTCACAGAATAAGGGGTGAACATTTGAGACTGAGATAAGGAGAAAGTTATTTTTTTAAAGGATTTTGAGTCTTTGAAACTCATTGACACAGAGAGCTCTGGGCAAGGTGCCATGTTATATTTAAGGTCGCGATAGATATATTTCTAATCTATGGAATAGGGCAAGGACAGGAAGATGACAGTCACATCAGCTGTGATCCCATTGAATGGCAGAGGGATTAAATGGTCTATTCATGTTCCTAATTATTTGTCATCCATATTTTGAAATGAATCTTTATTAATATGGATAGAATGTTTTATTCACTGTTAATTTCCACATTGTGCTGACGTTCTGGGACATAAATGTGAGTCTGGTGCAGACTCTTAGCGATGAACCTGGGTCAGTCTCCCAAGCGTGGAACCACAGCACAAAGCTGTCCACAGTGTGGCCACATTGAAACTACGTTAGCTGCGAGCCTCATTTGTTGAATGTAATAAAGTGAGCGCAGGAGTATGCTGCGAGGTACTTTGGTAAGATTGTGGTTTAGGCAGTTTAAGGCTGTGCCTGATGTGAGAGTACTTGAGGCTGAAATAGATTACCTAAAATGGAAAATTGTTCCATTCCTCAGCATAGACAGTCATCACCTGCATTGTTTGAAAAACATGTCCTAACCCGTGCAGATCCACATTCTCGTCCTTCTTAACCACTCGTGCAGATGCCTGGCAGGTGCCCCCCCTCCCCCCACCCACCTACCTTTACTTTTCAGTGAAAATAAGAATGAATAAATGCCAGCAATGGCCACATTTGAGAATCAAATAAGACCATTCTTATCCAAGCCTAATTTCATGCTATTGTGCAAGATAGGAAATACATTTACCCCAAATCAGATGGAACAGTGGGTAAATGATAAGCATGCCAGTTTTGCTACAAATGTTGTCACCTTGTCTTCTCCCTACCACAATCCTGCTGTCCACAAGGATCTATATATGTTCCCTTCCTTTTTGTTGTCTATGTGCAATCGAGGGGCAACATAATTTGTGAATATAGCTACACCTCTACACCTGTACCCTGACTACTCAAAGTTTAACCTCCATCTTACTATCCCCAATCTCCATTCCCTCATCATCAACATCATCACCCTCTCTTGGCACTGAGTGGAATTGAGCCAGTCTGTCTGAACCTCAGTAAAATCACATAACTCTGTTCATCTGCTGCTGAAATCCTAATTTACGCCTGTGTTTGCGTGCGTTCTCTCTCCCCATTCCTTGATCCTCCCCCTTGAAGAGCTGCATCAATCGGCCTGGTCTTTCCACCAGAACTGGGAGTGCTGGGCTGGCTCACTCACTGAGTCCAACAGGCCGGCTGTGTCCACTCTCCCTGTGCCCATCCTTTCTCTCCTCACAGATGTCCCTATGATCCTCCATCCTCTCCCACACATGGTCTTTGTTCATTTGCAAACAGTTCCTCGGTTTCCTGTCGTGACCTAGTGACTGTCGTCCCCAGTTCTATATGACCATCATTGGCCCTGCCATCCTCAGTGCGATTCTCTATTGTATCAAGAATTTCTATTGTATCATTTTTCCCTTCCCTCCCTTTTCAACATTTCAAGGGGACTTCTTGATTTACTTTTCTGTCTCCAACATATCCTCTTCTCGCATGATTTCCCCGTGCAATCTCAGCGATTTCAACAGTTATCTTCTATCCTTTTCCTTTCTCCCATCCTCCAGATACCAAAACCATCCTTTCAGATGAAGCAACAATTTTGGCTCACAATGCCATCATCTCTCCATTGGAAAAATCAAACAGATTGATTGACGAAGATGGTTCCGTTTAATCCACAAAAGTTGTCTTGAGCTTCTGGTTGCCTATCCATCCCACAATCATTCTAACTTCTTAGTCTTTGGCCTTCAAAGCTTCTGTAATAAAGCCTGGCATATGCTCAAGATATGTCACCTCATCTTGCAGCCCATAGGATTCAATATTAAGCTCAATAATTGTGGGTTGTGTCAGAACTGGCTAGTTTTGCATGCTGTCTATTAGTAACATACTTATTTTTCTTCCACCACCGATGCTGACTGATCTCAGTATTTCTAACCTTTTTGTTTATGCAGTACATCACAATAGACAATAGACAATAGGTGCAGGAGTCGGCCCTTCGAACCAGCACCGCCATTCTATGTGATCATTGCTGATCATCCCCAATCAGTACCCCATTCCTGCCTTCTCCCCAAATCCCCTGACTTTGCTATCTTTAAGAGCCCTATCTAGCTCTCTCTTGAAAGTATCCAGAGAACCGGCCTCCACCGCCCTCTGAGGCAGAGAATTCCACAGACTCACAACTCTCTGTGAGAAAAAGTGTTTCCTCGTCTCCATACTAAATGGCTTACCCCTTATTCTGAAACTGTGGCCCCTGGTTCTGGACTCCCCCAACATCGGGAACATGTTTCCTGCCTCTAGCGTGTCCAAACCCTTAACAATCTTATATGTTTTAATAAGATCCCCACTCATCCTTCTAAACTCCAGAGTGTACAAGCCCAGCCGCTCCATTCACTCAGCATATGACAGTCCTGCCATCCCGGGAATTAACCTTGTAAACCTACGCTGCACTCCTTCAATAGCAAGAATGTCTCTCCTCAAATTAGGGGAACAAAACTGCACACAATACTCCAGGTGTGGTCTCACTAGGGAGTACAACTGCAGAACGACTTCTTTGCTCCTATACTCGACTCCTCTTGTTATAAAGGCCAACATGCCATTCACTTTCATCACTGCCTGCTGTACCTGCATGCTTTCATAGACTGATGAACAAGAACCCCCAGATCCCGTTGTACTTCCCCTTTTCCCAACTTGACGCCATTTAAATAGTAATCTGCCTTCCTGTTTTTTATACCAAAGTGGATAACCTCACATTTATCCACATTAAACATCATCTGCCATGCATCTGCCCACCCCCCCAACCTGTCCAAGTCACCCTGCATTCTCATAGCATCCTCCTCACAGTTCACACTGCCACCAAGTTTTGTGTCATCTGCAAATTTGCTAATGTTACTTTGAATCCTTTCATCCAAATCATCGATGAATATTGTAAATAGCTGTGGTCCCAGCACCAAGCCTTGCGGTACCCCACTAGTCACTACCTGGCATTCTGAAAGGGACCCGTTAATCCCCACTCTTTGTTTCCTGTCTTCCAACCAATTTTCTATCCATGTCAGCACTCTACCCCCGATACCATGTGCCCTAATTTTGCCCACTAATCTCCTATGTGGGACCTTATCAAATGCTTTCTGAAAGTCCAGGTACACTACATCCACTGACTTTCCGTTGTCAATTTTCCTAGCTACATCAATCAAAAAAATCCAGAAGATTAGTCAAGCATGATTTCCCCTTCGTAAATCCATGCTGACTCGGACCGATCCTGTTACTGCTATCCAAATGTGTGGCTATCTCATGTTTTACAATTGACTCCAGCATCTTCCCCATCACTGATGTCAGGCTACTTGGTCTATAATTCCCTGTTTTCTCTCTCCTGCCTTTCTTAAAAAGTGGGATAACATTAGCTACCCTCCAATCCACAGGAACTGATCCTGATTCTATAGAACATTGGAAAATTATCACCAATGCATCCACGATTTAAGGAACCACTTTCTTAAGTACCCTGGGATGCAGACCATCAGGCCCTGGGGATTTATCAGCCTTCAGTCCCATCAGTCTACCCAACACCATTTCCTGCCTAATGTGGATTTCCTTCAGTTCCTCCGTCATCCCAGATCCTCTGGCCACTACTATACCAGGAATATTGTTTGTGTCCTCCTTAGTGAAGACAGATCCAAAGTACCTGTTCAACTCATCTGCCATTTCCTTGTTCCCCATAATGAATTCACTTTTTTCGGTCTTCAAGGGTCCAACTTAACTACTTTTTTCCTCTTCTCATACCTAAAGAACCTTTTATTATCCTCCTTTATATTCTTGGCTAGCTTACCTTCGTACCTCATCTTTTCTCCCCGTATTGTCTTTTTAGTTATCTTCTGTTGCTCTTTAAACATCACCATTCCAACATCTTTTTTTTGCGCCTTACTGTCCTTTATTGTAATTCCTCCAGATAGATCAATAATCATCTGTTACCAACTCATAGCTGGTGTCCAGAATACTTGTGCTAGCTGGCAATTGTGACCTCTGCCCCATGACAGTAATTCATTTTGTTCTCTCCAACCATCATCCTTGCTGCAGCTTAAAGCAGGTGCCATTTCTCACTTTTGCAAACTTGACAGAACGTTATCAACCTGAAACTTTAACTTTGACTCTCTCCACAGAAGCTGCCTGACCTGCTGAGTATCTATAGCAGTTTTGTTTCATTTCAGTGCCACCATTGAGTTTTTGGGCTTTTTTTTAAACCATTGTTCCCAAATAAGCATCAGACCAATTTAATAATTGTCATTCTATAATTCCTTCCATAGTCTTATCTTTCCTTTTTGCAAACCTCGAAGATTAGGCAACCCTCCAATACATCTCCAATTCTCATCTCTTGATCAGCTGTTGCGGCCTAATGCTCTGCAATTTTTTCACAAACTACTAACTCACTGTCCTCCCCAACTCATTCTTTAAAAGCTACATCTTGGACTACTCTTTTACAGACTTTTAAGAGTCATACAGAGTGGAACTAGCAGGGGACTGGGGGTCAAATAAGATGGAGGAACTGAGTGAAATGCAGGTTAGCCGGGAAGTGGTGTTGGGTAAATTGAATGGATTAAAGGCTGATAAATCCCCAGGGCCAGATAGGCTGTATCCCAGAGTACTCAAGGAAGTAGCCACAGAAATAGTGGATGCATTAGTGATAATTTTTCAAAACTCTTTAGATTCTGGAGTAGTTCCTGAGGATTGGAGGGTAGCTAATGTAACTCCACTTTTTAAAAAAGGAGGGAGAGAGAAAACGAGGAATTATAGACCAGTTAGTCTAACATCAGTAGTGGGGAAACTGCTAGAGTCAATTATTAAAAATGGTATAGCAGCACATTTGGAAAGTGGTGAAATCATTAGACAAAGTCAGCATGGATTTACGAAAGGTAAATCATGTCTGACAAATCTTATAGAATTTTTCGAAGATATAACTAGTAGAGTGGATAAGAGAGAACCAGTGGATGTGTTATATCTGGACTTTCATAAGGCTTTTGACAAGGATCCACATAGGAGATTAGTATACAAACTTAAAGCACACGGTATTGGGGGTTCAATATTGATGTGGATAGAGAACTGGCTGGCAGTCAGGAAGCAAAGGGTAGGAGTAAACGGGTCCTTTTCAGAATGGCAGGCAGTGACTAGTGGGATACGGCAAGGCTCAGTGCTGGGACCCCAGCTATTTACAATATAAATTAATGATTTGGACGAGGGAATTGAATGCAACATCTCCAAGTTTGCGGATGACACGAAGCTGGGGGGCAGTGTTGGTTGTGAGGAGGATGCTAGGAGGCTGCAAGGTGAGTTGGATAGGCTGGGTGAGTGGGCAAATGCATGGCAGATGCAGTATAATGTGGATAAATGTGAGGTTATCCACTTTGGTGGCAAAAACATGAGAGTAGACTATTATCTTAAATGTGGCCGATTAGGAAAAGGGGAGATGCAACGAGACCTGGGTGTCATGGTACACCAGTTATTGAAAGTAGGCATGCAGGTGCAGCAGGCAGTGAAGAAAGTGAATGGTATGTTAGCATTCATAGCAAAAGGATTTGAGTATAGGAGCAGTGAGGTTCTGCTGCAGTTGTACAGGGTTTTGGTGAGACCACACCTGGAGTATTGCATACAGTTTTGGTCTCCAGATCTGAGGAAAGACATTCTTGCCATAGAGGGGGTACAGAGTAGGTTCACCAGACTGATTCCTGGGATGTCAGGACTTTCATATGAGGAAAGACTGGATATACTCGGCTTGTTCTCGCTGGAATTTAGAAGATTGAGGGGGGATCTTATAGAAACTTACAAAATTCTTAAGGGGTTGGACAGGCTAGATGCAGGAAGATAGTTCCCGATGTTGGGGAGGTCCAGAACAAGGGGTCACAGTTTAAGGATAAGGGGGAATTCCTTTAGGACCGAGATGAGGAAAACATTTTTCACACAGAGAGTGGTTAGTCTCTGGAATTCTCTGCCACAGAAGGTAGTTGAGGCCAGTTCATTGGCTATATTTAAGAGGGAGTTAGATGTGGCCCTTGTGGCTAAAGGGATCAGGGGTTATGGAGAGAAGGCAGGTACAGGATAGTGAGTTGGATGATCAGCCATGATCATATTGAATGGTGGTGCAGGCTCGAAGGACCAACTGGCCTAATCTGCACCTATTTTCTATGTTTCTATGAAACAGGCCCTTCGGTCCAACTTGCCCAACCCACAAACATGCCCCATCTACACTAGTCGCCTGCCTGCCTGCCTGCATTTGGCCCATATCGCTCTGAACCTATCCTGTTCATGTACTTGTCCAAATGTTGTGATGGCACTTTCCCCAACTACCTCCTTCGGCAGCTCGTTTCTCATACTTACCATCCTTTGTGTAAAAAAAGTTGCTCCTCGGGTTCCAATTCAATCTTTCCCACCTCACCTTCAACCTATGTCCTCTGTTCCTCGACTCTCCTACTCTGAGTTAAATACTCAGCACATTTACCCGATATATTCTTCTCATGATCTTATACACATCTATAAGATCACCCGTCATCCTCCTGCGTTCCATGAATAAAGTCCTAGACTGCTCAACCTTTCCCTATAGCTCAGGCCCCTGAGTCCTGGCAACATTCTGATAAATCTTCACTGCACCTTTTCCAGCTTAACATCTGTCGAATAATAGGGTGATGAAAACAATACTCTAAATGTGGCATCACCAATGTCTTGTACGACTATAACATGACACCCAAATTCTATAACCATATACCCATATAACAATTACAGCACGGAAACAGGCCTTCTCGGCCCTTCCAGTCCGTGCCAACCATTTATTTTCCCCTAGTCCCATCTACCTGCACTCAGACCATACCCCTCCATTCCCTCCTGTCCATATACCTATCCAGTTTACTTTTAAATGTTAAAATCGATCCTGCCTCCACCACTTCTGCTGGAAGATCATTCCACACAGCCACCACTCTCTGAGTAAAGAAGTTCCCCCTCATGTTACCCCTAAACTTCTGTCCCTTAATTCTCATGTCATGCACTCTTGTTTGAATCTTCCCTACCCTCAATGGGAAAAGCTTATCCACGTTAACTCTGTCTATCCCTTTCATCATTTTAAAGACCTCAATCAAGTCCCCCCTTAACCTTCTGCGCTCCAAAGAATAAAGACCTAACTTGTTCAACCTTTCTCTGTAACTTAGTTGCTGGAACCCAGGCAACATTCTAGTAAATCTTCTCGGTAATCTCTCTATTTTGTTGACATCCTTCCTATAATTAGGCGACCAAAATTGTGCACCATACTCCAGAATTGGTCTCACCAATGCCTTGTACAATTTTAACATTACTTCCCTACTCCTATTTTCAATGCTCTGATTTATAAAGGCCAGCACACCAAAAGCTTTCTTTACCACCCTATCTACATGCGATTCCACCTTCAGGAACTATGCACAGTTATCCCTAGATCCCTCTGTTCCACAGCATTCCTCAATTCCCTACCATTTACCATGTACGTCCTATTTTGATTTGTCCTGCCAAGATGTAGCACCTCACACTATACTCGTACAGATGTAAGCCAATGTGCCAAAAGCCTCCTTGACCACCCAATCAGCCTGTGACTCAATTTTCAAGGAACTATGTACCTGCACTCCTAGATCCCTCTGCTCTACAACACTCTGCAGAGTCCTGCCATTCACGATGTAGGTTGTCCCCCATACTTCCCAAAACAACTAACCTCACTATTATACCCTCCACTTTGTTTTAATTGGCCAATTGCATAAAAATCTCCTTATGTAGGTAAGTGCCAGATTATATTTGATGATATCGAGAACCAGAGGACATGGGTTTAAAGTGAGGGGAGGGGTGGGTTAGAAAGATTTAATAGGATCCCGAGGGGTAACTTTTTCACACAAATGGTGGTGGATGAAAGGAACAAGCCGCTGGAGGAGGTAGTTGAGGCTAGGACTATTGCATTGTTCAAGAAACATTTAGACAGGTACATGGATAGATCAGGTTTAGAGGGTATGGGCCAGATGCAGGCAGTTGGGACTCGTGTAGATGGGATGTTGGTCGGCATGGGCAAGCTGGGCCGAAGGGCATGTTTCCGTGCTGTAAAACTCTATGACAATATTCCACTGCATTAAACATGTCATTTTTGTGAATGAGCGAGATTATAGCAGGGAAAGTTCAAATGATATACTAGCAGATTTGATAATAAGAAGGAAATCCACGGGTAATCAACTGGCACTCTGTCAAAAAAAGAAAATGTAGGACGTATTCAGCAGGTCAGGCAGCATCTGTGAAAAGAGAAATAGCTACAGGACTGGGAGCTTTTGTTAAACCATCCTCTGTTGTGACAGGGCCAGTCCTGAAACAGTAACAGTTTCTCTCTCCACAGATGGTGTCTAACGTTGAATGTTTTCAGCACGTTCTGTATTTATTTCAGATTTCCAGCATCTACAGTTTTAGTATGTTCTCACAATATTATTATGTTTTCCAAAAGCTTTATACAGCCTTACTTTATAAAATAGATTTATTTTTAATTATATATATATGTATGAAATTGTTCCTGCACTTTTTCAAATAACTTTGCTCGGATCATTGATGTAGTCAAACATGGGACCGTGTTTATGCATCTCCTGCTACCCTGCCTGTGAATTTATTATTCTCATAAAGCCATTACAGCAAGTGTCAGTTGGCTTTTTGACCACAGTGGCAAGAGTATAGGAAGGGTGGAGATTGTATGCAAGTTCAAATCAGTCAACATGTTCATTTGCACACATCCAAAGTAGGTTGTGGACTGTAACGAATTGGGTGGGAAACAGATCGAATATTGGATTGATTTTTCAACCTCAACCTGAGATAAGATAGATTACCTGAACTTGGTGCGATGATTGCCAAATAAAGGACAGTGCTTGTGGCAGTGGCTCGCTTTTACATCGGATAAATGTTCTTTTCAAAATATGAATTATTTTGGTTTCCATGTCCTAAAGCCATATATCAGAACACAGGACCTTAATCCCATGCAATCCAAGATGCTCCAGCTACGCTAGTCCCACCTGCCCATGTTTGGCCCATGTCCCTCTAAATCTTTTCTATCCATGTACCAAAATGTACTTTAAATGCTGTTAAAGTACCTGCCTCAACAAACCCCTCTGGCACTTCGATCCATATTTCCACAATCTTCGGTGTGAAAAAGTCGGCCCACAGTTTCCTATTAAATCTTTGCCCTTTCACCTTAAAGCTAAGTCCTCTGCTTCTTGGTTCCCATACTATGGGTAAAAGACTCTGCATTCACCCTATCTATTCCCCTCTATAAGATTTTATACACCTCCACAAGATCACCATTCAGCCTCCTGTGCTCCACGCAATAAAGTCCCAGCCTATTGAACCTCTCCCTATAGCTCAGGCCCTCAGGTCCTGGCAAAATCCACATACATCTTCTCTGCACTGAACTACATCCTTCCTATAGCAGAATGACCAAAACTGAACACAATACTCCAAATGTGGGCTCACAAACGTCTTGTACACCTGTAAAATAACATTCCAACTTCTATACTCAACAGAAGATAGACAAACAAACTGGAGTAACTCAGCAGCACAGGCACCATCTCTGGAGAGAAGGAATGGATGATGTTTCAGGTCGAGACCCTTGTTCAGTTTGGGATAAGGGAAACAAGAGATATAGACGATGATGTGGAGAGATAAAGAACAGTGAATAAAAGATATGCAAAAAAGTAACAATGATAAAGGAAACAGGCCATTGTTACCAGTTTGTTGGGTGAAAATGAGAAGCTAGTGCGACTTGGGTGGGGGAGGGATAGAGAGAGAGGGAATGGTGGGGGTACCTGAAGTGAGAGAAATCAATATTCATACCACTGGGCTGGAAGGTATCCAAGCGAAATATGAGGTGCTGTGCCTCCAATTTGCGTTTAGCCTCACTCGACAATGGAGGAGACCTAGGACAGAAAGGTATATGTAGGAATGGGAAGGACAATTAAAGTGTCCCTCAACCAGGAGATCAGGTAGGTTCAGGCGGGCTGAGCGAAGGTGTCCCATGACTGATGAAGGCTAAAACATACATTTAACACATACTATTAAAACAACAAAGAAGGAAGGGACAGACAGACTGTTGGCGAGGCAGCCATTGCTAATGCTACCCGGTGTCATCCAGTAAACTTATTAATAATGGCTTGTACATTCTCATCATAATCATGATGAAAGCAGCCTATAACATTAAGATTTAACCCTGTCTTTATTTAAGATCTCACAGGAGTACAGATGAGATCTGTAACTCAGCACTCTGATGGAATTGCACATTGTCCACCATTACTCTGATACTGTTCATGCTACCTCACTGCGTTCTATTTTATATTTATCATTTATTCTTATTAATATGATTAATTGGGTAGGATATTGACTATTCATTGTCATTACTCTTGCCAAACAGGTCAAGCATTTAATTAACATGTTTTGTTCTTGTGGTTTGATATGGAGCTCTTTCATATTTGGGACCCATAAAACAATCTCATAACTGTAAAATCTCATTCTAAAGTAACTTTGACATTGGGTCAATACTTGAAGAATAGCCCAGATTGAGTCATGGTGACACATATTCTTGATGTTGTCAGCCTAACGGCAGAACCTTTGCATTTGGAGTGAGACTGTCTAAACATCTTGCATGTAGTTGGCTCATCAAATGTGGAAACTTTCACTCCAACCATCTGTGAACTGGATTTGTATACAGTAGGTGGGCTGGGTTTCTGTGCTGAATTATTTTATAATACTATCAACAAAATTTCAATCTAACTTACAAGTAATGGACTCGAGTAAAATTTGTTCCAGTCTCCTTTTAGATAGTTTGTTTAATTGAAAATAAGAAAAAGATTCAGAACAATTCTTCCAGTTCCGGGTTTAAGCTTCTGCCACTGAGTACTGAAAGCTGAAAGTTCTTTTCTTGCTTATTATATAGCAGGTGCTGTGAGGCGTGTTTATGATGAAAGTGAAGCAGCTCTTGATCTCAGTGACGAAGGCTGCCATGCTGGGGAGTACGGAGGAACCAACAGCAGCAGCTGCCTGGTGGAGAATGAAGACTATGACGGTGATCACTTCAGCAGCCAGCCATCGACAGCCGATGGTATTAGAGCATCTAATGGAAAACTGACATGTGATATCTGTGGACTGTCATGTGTTGGGCCAAATGTCCTCATGGTACACAAGCGAAGCCACACTGGTAATTGGTGTTACTAAATTTAAAGTAAAAGACAATAATGCAATAATGTACAGTGTAATGTACAGTGGAACCACTTTAAATGCAAAACATTTATACAAATATCACACTTAAGTGTTTTGTTTTACTTCTGAATATCCTTTCACCCATGACATTTATTTACGGGAACTGAGTGTACAGGGGTGAGGATTGCAGCATGAGCCCTGTGCTCCTCACAGGTTCCATCAAAGTCACATCACAGCATTTGAGAAGCTTCCTGGTCCTGGCATTTTGCAATGACCTCTGCAAAGTGCATTCATTGTTGTGTGATATTCACCACTGGATAACATTTGAATAAACAGCCAATGGAAGTACCACTGACCTTTTTATAATTAGCTTCTGAGAAGGGTGTTTCTGGCACTCACTGGTTAGTGTTTGTTTTCACAGGAGCCACCTTCATCCTCCATGTGATGGTCTTGATCTCAGCTCGTTGTTCCCTAATATTAATGTCAAATCAAACCCTCTTGCTTTGTGTCCTGCTGATTTCAAAGCTCCAGTCATCCATTTTCATTGACATTTGTGTGCATATGGACATTAAATATACAATTTTACTAACAATACTGCTGCATGTGATGCACGTAGCACACTTTGTCTCCTTGCATTAGCTGAGATGCAGTGAGAATTAATGCAAAGCTTTCTTTACTCAGCTGCAAACATTTTCGGATATTTGTAAAGAAAGGCCAAATTTTGTTTGAATCCATAATTCTGAAACATTTGCCAGGTTTATTATTATCCTGATTCCAGTTGATCATTATCACCTGCATCTTACACTGCTTGTTCGTGGCATTGGAATTCACTTGTTACAAAGTGGATGAATGTAGCCTAGATTTCTCATTGCTACCGAGTATTATACCTGGCACAGTCATTGTGAGTTAATCTGAAGACAAGTAAAGACTTTGAAATAATCTAGTTTCACCCAGTGTTCTAAATAGTCAGAATTCTGCCATCTAGCTGTGATTGGTGAACATCGTCATAATAACGGACAAGACTGCAAAAAAATATTTTCTAGGGCATCATTACTAAATATTCACTGCAATACCATCATCGATCACCTTTGTCAACTCTTCAAAAAGCTGAATCAAGTTAGTAAGACATGACCTGCCATGTGTAAACTCATGCTGACTGTCTCCAATTAAACCATTAGCTCAAATGAGAGTAAATCCTATCCTGAAGAATTCCCTCCAATAGCTTCCCTCCCACTGACGTGAGTCCCACAATCCTATAATTCCCTGGATTCTCTCTACTTCCCATCTTAAGTAAACAAACAACATTAGCTACTCTGCAGCCCTCTGCTTCACCACCTGTCAAGGCTCCCTCAATCTCTGCTCATGCTTCTCTCAATAACCTGGGATCTCGCGGTCCAGGCATAAGCTCAGGGGTGACCGCGCTTTTGCGGTTGCAGCACCTAGTCTATGGAACAGCATCCCTCTTCCCATCAGAACTGCCCCCTCCATCAACTCTTTTAATTCTCGATTTAAAACTTATTTTTACTCACAAGCGTTTCTTGAGGTCCTCTGAGGGAGTGCTGTATGTAAGTATTTATGTATGTATTGTTAGATCTATGTACCACTGTTTGTAGAACGTTAGTCCCTGCACTGATGTAAAGCACTTTGGTCAACGAGAGTTGTTTTTAAATGCGTTATAGAAATAAAATTGACTTGACTTGACTTGATAAATCCCATCGATCCTGGAGATTTGTACACCTTAATGCTCTTCAAGAGCCCCAACATTTCCTCATTAAGTTCAAGATGCCTTTGTATATTAGTATTCTCCGCATTGATCTCAGTAGCCTCCATGTCATTTTCCTTGGGGAAAACAAATGCAAAGTACTTATTCAGTATGTCACCTACATCCACAGATGCCCAAGCACACATTTTCTGCTTGGTCCTTGAGTGGTCCTAACATTTCCCTGGGTTCCTTCTTATTTTTAATATCGATATTAATAGCTTTGGGATTTTCTTTAATCTGACTCACCAAAGCCACTTTGTGGACCCTTCTGATCATCTACTTTACTCCTTTATATATTTCTCAAAGGCCCTGTATGATTCCATGCTCTTAAACCTTTCACGTGCTTCCTTTTTCTTTTTGACCAAATTTACAACCTCTTTGTTCATCCAAGGTTCCCTAACTTTGCCATCCTTACCAAACCTTCTCACTGGAACATGCCAGTTTTGAACTTCACTCAGCTGGTCTTTAAACAACTCCCACATGTCAGATGTAGACTTGCCCAATAACAATATTTCCCAGTGTACCCGCTCGAGCTCCTGCCTAATAAAGTTGGAGTTTGCCATACTCCAATGTTGTACTTTCCTTCACTGTCTGTAACTCCTTCAATTTTGGGGTTACAGCAGACTTACTCACCAACCCATCTACATTTACGTCCAAGTCAATTATATATATAGACATATATATATCATAAAACAGCAGAGGCCCCAGAACAGATCCCAGCTGACTTCCATTGTCACAGACTTCCAGCCAGAATATCTTCCTTCCACCACAACTCTCTGACTCTCTGACTATGGATAACAAAGCCAGTTCTGAATCCATAAGACCAAGTCACCATGAATCCTGTGCATCAGTATTGAATAGATGGGAGGTCATTGAGGGCAAAGAAAGATATTGGGTGTAATTCCGGGAGTCAACACAGTAAATACCAGTCTCCTATTCATGATTCTGTTTATTTTGCAAGTAAGATATTAATAATTATGGATGGTGATAATTTATTTACGTTATGCAACGATCTCTCTATAGTACTATACGTACATATGTGTAAAACAGGAAAACATATTAAATCATTAATATTCATTTTACATTTTTGCTTTTGTAGGTGAACGTCCATTTCACTGTAATCAGTGTGGAGCATCCTTTACACAGAGAGGAAATCTCCTGCGCCACGTAAAACTTCACTCTGGTGAAAAACCGTTCAAATGTCACCTTTGTAATTATGCCTGTCGACGCAGAGATGCATTGTCAGGTCACCTGCGCACACATTCCAGTAAGTTAATCTGTACATTCAATTATTTAGCGTCATCAAAAATCTTGATATTGTTTCAGATCAGCTTCCAAGAAGTGTGTAAAGGTCATGATTTGCATGTAAGCTTCATTTGAGGAAATAGGCCGGAAGCAGAATCGAGCAATTTCAAGTCAATAAAATTATAGTTGAAAGGAGAAAGGTAAAATGCAATAACCAGTAAATTTCAGTGATTTTTCATGATAACTTTATTAACCATTCTATAATAACCGCTCACAACATGCTAATATCAATTATTTCTCCACACCAAAATATTTTCTGACATATTTGTACGTGTACTCACTGCCTGTAAATGTGAAGGTAACGGTTCCCATGTACTTTAGGCCTAAGGATAATTTGATGGATTATGCCAGTGTCTCAGTGCTTCATGTAAAACATTGTGGATGATCTTCAATCAATAAGACAAATGCACTTCTTTCCCCAAGTTAAGTCAACAAATTTGTCTAAAATTTGGATTTCCTGAAATTTAGTGAATGAGTTAGCAAATTTGCTTAAATGTTGAATTTCCTGGTTTAGTGATGGATTTGTATGTCGACCTGAAGATTTTTGTGAACTACAGCTATCATTACTTGATTTCCCATACTATGTGTGACAACAGACACACAAATACAGCTAGATATTGTCTTAGAGCTTGATGCTTTATCCTGAGCTGTGCTCACCAAATTGGAATCAGCATGTCAGCTGGCTGTGTGGGTCTTGGATGACCAGGATTGTCTCGAGATCCTTACACAAGGCAGAGGCCTCATTGTGCCGGTGAGTGCATTTACAATCACAACCAAGGAGCCACATACTATTTGTGGCGAATGCCATTGAGATGCAGTTCCACTGCTTCGGAGGGACCTGCAGGATTTTCAAGGATAGATTATAGCTTTGGACATAAGTTGGTCATTTTAAAACAGAATGTGAAATCCTATATTATTTGTATTATTTTTATTTTATTAATCATTACTCTTTCTCATAGAATCCGTTCCTGTGAGATGACTAGTATGCTAGCATATTACGTCTGAGCAAATGTACAATTGCCTGTTCCCTCAATGTCTACAATGCAGGATCTGTCAATGTACAGTCTTGAATACTTTCCATGCACTTGTCTTCAAGGTTTGCCTGATCTAAGTGATGTCTAAAGTTAGACTCTGAGATTCCAGCTATTTGCTTACTGAAAATATTCTTCCTTATCTTCTGCTTGGACCTTCAGTCAGTGATTTTAAATTCTACCCTTTGATTATAATCCAATGCCAGAGGAATCAGGCTTGAGATCAACTCTATCAAACCTCAAATT
Source organism: Raja brachyura (assembly GCA_963514005.1). The sequence goes on from OY740812.1 coordinate 632,074, forward strand.
ATAAAACTTTCTTTAAATCACTGTAATTTTCTTTGACCCGATAACAGATTCATAGAACAAGAATAGTACAGCACAAGAACAGGTCCTTCAGCCCACGATGTATGTGCTGAATATGATGCCAAGATAGATTAATCTTATCTGCCTGCACATAATCCATATTTCATGAAAATCCATGTATCCATGTAAAAGCCTCATCAACATCATTATGGTATCTGCCTCCACTACCACTTCTGGCAGTGCAGTCCAAGCAACTGCCACACTAAATGGGGGTGGTTTGACGATGTAATTGTGGGATAGTTTGAGGGCAGTAAGGGAGTAAAGTGGGGTGGAGATAAGGTGTGGGTGGGGTGTGGTAACACAGTGATGAGATAATTATTAGTGGTACAGATGAGGTATGGTGCGTTTAAGGGTAGGAGGGTTGCATTGTGGTAGGTGAGGTTGGAGGTGGAGTTGTGGTTTGATATGGTCGTGTAGGGAGAAGTGAGGGTGCAGGCGGGGGGAGGTCGGCTTTGGGAGATGAGGTGAGGAATGTTTAATTGGGTAGGTAGTTGTGGTTGAACCTAGAAGATTATTGATCTGAGCTGAAAGAGTAGCTGTTCAAACCTCCTAAATTTCACAACTCCAAATTAAGTTTTGAATATGGGCGATGCAATGTCCTAATGCAGACATGGCAGAGTCATGTACTTATTGGCAGCAAAATGCTAGCAGGGTTAGGGTAGCAAAGGTTCTGCAGGAAAGCTAACTACTTTTATAACCTACTGACAACAGTGGCTTAATTTTCGGCAGAACTCCTCCATTTGATATAAGAATAATTTCAGCAACAAAATCCAATTATACTACGTACATCAATGCATTAAGGAGCAATGCGCCTGTGCAATCATTAGGTAACGCTCTTCAAAATATTGTCCCCAAATTTCCTTCATACATTTTATAAACTCGTCTGCGCCAAGTATTTACAAACTGTTAAAAGAACTCTTAGAACTTCATTCAAATATCGTTTCCAACATGGAATTGGTTGCTAAACATCAAAGGCCACCTGCAGATTAAAGATCACCACCATGGCAGCTGCTGTAACCTCACTATCTGTGGCAGTCGGTGTCACTCGATTACAGACAGTAAGGAGAAAGAAAAGATAGAGCCAGGCAGAGCACCAGCTGAATGTTTTTTCAAATGGGATTAAGATAAAGATTAAATCCAAAACTGAGGGAAAGGTGAATAATGGAGAAACAAGAAACTACAGATGCTGGTTTTAAAAAAAAGACACAAGTGCTGGAGTAATTTAGAAGGTCAGGCAGCATCTCTGGAGAACATGGATACGTGACATTTTGGTCGAAACCCATCTTCAGTCTGTTACTCCAGCACTTTGTGTCATTGTTCTAAAGGTGACTACTGATGTTTTGAGTAACTTTATTATATTTCCTTCATGCATTTTTTGTAATATATAAAATATTCTAATAGTTATAACTGTTATTGAACATGAAATACTGTGTATGGCTGACTCCTGGCCTGAGCCCACTTTTTGAAGATGGAATTTTTTCCCAAAAAGACGCAAATCTTACATTTTTTCGGGGCAGCTAGTCACAGCAGCTGAAGGGCAAGTCAGGAAACTTAATGTATGCAAGGATCAAAAAGGAGGAAAAAATTGTTACATGAATAGCGTAGGAGGAGGCAACTGTACAGTTTCTTTTTGATTTTCTGTTTCTTTGTTATATTGTGAATCTCCCACTCTTTACAGTATGTGCTTGTATAATGTAGGTGACAATGTGAAACTTTCCTATGTGATGTTGAGGTGATGATTCAACAACAGGCGGCTGTAAATTGTTAAACTGAGAACTTGCCAGCAACAAGCACAGCTAGAAATGAACTTTGCTTTGTCTCATTAACAAGGAGTTGGAAAAGTCAGACTTGCATTGTTTTCTCTAGAACGCTGGAGGTTGAGGTATAACTGATAGAAGTATATAAAATTGTGAAAGGGATAGATGGGGTAGTCACACCTTTTTCCCCAGGGTGGAAATATCAAAGAGGCAAGGGCATAGTTTAAAGGTGAGAGGAGCAAAAGGAGATGTGCGCAGCAAGTTTTTTTTAAATAGTGTTCCTTTTGATGTGCAGAGAGAAACCATATTTGGCAGCCATATTTGTCTGAATTTGCATCCAAAATACTTAGCGTGGATGAGGGTTTATAAGAATAAACAAGAATCGGTGAAGCAGTCAATGTTACGGAACAAGGAGACCAAGGTAGGAAGTTAGAAACTCTAGTGTATTCAGTAGGAATTGGGAGGACCCAGAGAAATGTATCCTTTTAAAATTTTTCAATAGAACATAAAACAGTGCATCACAGGAATGGGCCCTTCAGCCCACAATGTTTGTGCCAAGCATGATGCCAAGTTAAACAGCTTCCACCACGACCCCAGGCAATGCATTTCAGGCTGCCACCACTCTCTGTGTAAAAACTTGTCCCGCTTATCTCTGTTAAGCTTTCCCCCACTCACCTTATAACTATTGCCTCCAGTGTTGGGCATTCTGCCCTGAGAAAAAGGTTATGACTGTCTACCCTATCTATGCCTCTCATAATTTTATATAATTTTATCAAGTCTTCTCTCAACCTCTGACATTCCAGAGAATGTCTAACCAACTGCTCCCTGTGGCTGGAACCCTCCACTCCCGACATCTGCACCATCAAAGCTTCTTCCCTCCCCCCCCCCCCCCATCTCAGCACTGACGATCTCATTTTTCTATTCAATACCACTTGCTCTTCCATCCTGGATTCTGGTGCTCCTCTTAAAATGAAAAAGCCTTAGCCTAAAGGTTGGCCTTGGCTCAATGACACCACCAGAGCCCTAAGAAGAGAATGCAGAAAATCAGAACGGATATAAATGTGATACGCTTCAAATCTCCTTCGAATTTATGACAAACAGTCTTCTCAAACACCAGGAAGCAGTAAAGTCTGCGAGAACACAATACTTTTCCGACCTTATTTCCAAAAACGCTCAGAATTCCAAGGTCCTATTTAGTACTATTACCTTTGTCATATGTCCCGCCCCCAGTACCAGCTTAGCTGGGCTAAGTGCGAAGAATTCTCTACATTTTTCGCCAGCAAAGTTGAGAACATTAGAACAAATATTTCCCCTCCCCCGTGACCTAGCTGTCTCATTGGTCTGTTCTTCTATATTAGACTGTTTCCAACCCGTTATTCTATCTTCCCTTGTAAAGCTGGTCTCCACTATGACTACTTTGGCTAGTAACTACAGACCTATTTCCAAACTGCCTTTCCTCTCAAAAGTCCTTGAAAAGGTAATTCTAAATCAACTAATGCCTTATCTACACCAAGATACCATCCTGGAAAGTTTCCAATCAGGTTTCAGAACCCACCACAGCACAGAGTCTGCCTTGCTGATGCTTCTCGTCATCGACTCCGGAGACTGTGCAATCCTGCTCCTACTCGACCTCAGTGCAGCGTTTGATACAGTGGACCATACCATCCTAATTGACTGTCTCCGGTATGTGGTTGGTGTTGATGGCACTGCCCTGAGCTGGTTCGTTTCCTACCTCAAAAATAGGAGTTTCTCTACCAACAAAGGCAATTCTTTTTCTTCCCCAGCGAGCCTTTTTTGCGGTCCCACAAGGCCCCATCCTAGGCCCCATTCCCTTCTCTCTGTACATGCTCCCCCTCGGCCAAGTTATTCAAAGGCATGGCATTTCTTTCCACTGTTATACAGATGACACACAGCTCAATCCGTCTCATGCGCTGCCTCAAGTACATAAAATGTTGGATGGCACAGAACATACGCCAACTAAACGAGAGCAAGTCTGTCATCCTACTCGGCAACTCCAACTCCATCAAAACGATAACAGGCAGCCTTGGAATCCTAACCTCCTTAGTCAAACCGCGCGTCAAATACCTTGGTGTGATATTTGACTCCGCATTAAAGTTTGACAAGCATCAACTCTGTGGTAAAAGCTAGTTTCTTCCAGCTTCGTACCGTAGCTAAAATCAAACCATTCCTCCAATTCGACGATCTTGAAAAAATCATCCACGCATTCATCTCCTCCCACCTTGATTACTGCAACTCCCTATACACTGGCATCAGCCAATCATCCCTCTCCCGCCTGCAATTGGCTCAAAACGCTGCAGCGAGACTTCTGACAGGTACCCATAAAATGGACCACATCACCCCGATTCTGGGCACTGACTCCCAGTATGGTACAGAATCAACTTCAAACCCCTCTTATTCGTATACAAAGCCCTTAACGGGCTTGCCCCCCCCCCCCCCCCACCGTATCAAAAATCTTTTAACCCACCATTCTACCTCCAGGTCCCTCACGTCGCTGACTTGAGGCTACTGACTATCACGCAGTCTAGGTTTAAGCTCAGGGGTGACCGCGCTTTTGCGGTTGCAGCACCTAGACTGTGGAACAGCATCCCTCTCTTCATCAGAACTGCCCCCTCCATCGACTCCTTTAAGTTGAGGCTCAAAACCTATTTCTACTCCCTAGCATTTTTGAGGCCCTCTGAGGGGGCGCTGTAAACAGTTTATGTATGTATTGTTAGATCTGTGTACCATTGTATGTAGCACATTAGTACCTGCACTGATGTACAGCACTTTGGTCAACGTGAGTAGTTTTTAAATGTGCTATACAAATAAAATTGACTGACTGACTGACTGAATCCAGGCAGCATTCTGGAAATTCCCCTCTGCACTCTCATCAAAGCCTCCACAAACTTTTCTGTAACGGAGCAACACGAACTGCAAATGCGGCCTAACAAAAAGTGCAATAGATCTGCAATAGAGGAGGAGAGAGGAGGGAGATGATGTTGGAACGAGGGAGAGAGTGAGGGATGTTGATGCAGCAAAGGGGGATGTTACAGGAGGACTATTTCTGGAGGCATATTGGGTACTGAGGGTACTGAGAAGGCAGGGACGCACGTGTGAGGGGCGGAGAAAGTGCAGGTCAACCTATTGTGGGTGGGAGCTGGAGTTTTTTTGAGGGACCAAGGTGAAGATGTTGATGAAGGGAAGTGATGTGCAGATTTCTACATAACATTCCTGTTAGTTTTTCACATAGATGGTGGAAAAGCTTTGGAGAATCAGCTTTGTGGAGCTCATCGCAGAGTTCCCAACCTCTTGTAGTCACAATATTTAATTTTCTGGTGATTGGCTACCTCCTTGATGAGATGTTGATGGTGTGTAATACAGCAATGGTAACTGTCAGTTAATATCTAGAACAAGTGGTTTTGCTCCTTATCAGCCCATGCCTCACTGTCGCTCAGATCTTTCTACATGCAAGCGCAGATTGCTTCATTATCTGAGGAGTTGCAAATGGAATATTGTGCAATCATCAGCAAATATCCCCGCTCGAAAGCATTGCGCACTGTCTGGAACTTCTTACATACAAGCAAAGAGATGATTAAAAAGCCAATGGGTAGAATTTGTAGGGACGTCTGTGAATTTGTGGAATTCTCTGCCTCAGATGGCAGTGCAGGCCGATTCACTGAATGCTTTCAAAAGAGAGTTAGATAGAGCTCATAGGGCTAATGGAATCAAGAGATATGGGGTGAAGGCAGGAACGGAGTACTGATTGTGGATGATCAGCCATAATCACATTGAATGGCGGTGCTGGTTCAAAGGGCTGAATAGCCTATTCCTGCACCTATTGTCTATGTATTCTATCTGTACTCGGCATCTGGAATAGGTGAAGTGGGATGCCATTAGAATGGGGAACTTGAATTTGAAATATGATGATTCAGTTTGTCCCCTGAAGGACTGATCATATGGTGTAAGGCAGCACTCCCACTAACGGCACAGTTTACATTATTCCCATCATCATCAGTGGAGACAACTAATCCATTTGATGCTGATAGACTTGCCATTGTTATCCTTTCTTGGCAATATGACAGCAGGCAGTCTTGTAAAGTTCCTGTCCCTGAGGCAGGCAAGCTGCAAGCAGTCCACACCAGATTTTCATTTTTAAAACTGCACTGAATTAGACACTGCTATTTCGGCACTTCCTATCATTTTGTTTTTTTGTAACCTTGCAGCCAAGTGGGACTGCAACCATTTGCGTAAACCTAAAGCCTGGGTATAAATCTGTGTGCCAGCTTTGCATCTCCCAGGGGCAGATGGGTTTGGGTGGAGGTGGGGGGGGGGGTGTACAGATGGGCACAGACCCACCACACATCACACCAACAATCAGCAGTAAGAATATTAAGGAAGCATATGCACGTGCTTATATGTTTAATATACAATGCAAAAGCAGTCGCATTTTAATTTCTTCAGTGTCTGGTATGGCCTGTGTTTTATTTGAAGACCTCTTCTTTTCATATATTTGGAGAATATTGAAACAAAGGCAGAATAGGAAGGTTGTGGCCGCACCAGTTATAATCGTTACTTGCGCATTGTGATAAAGCTAGTAATATGTTGTCTTTTCAGGAAAGCTTGCTTTTGTAAGGGAAGGGTGTTGTAAAATGAGAAAGCTGTCGGTTACAATATTTAGTTCAGTACCGGCATTACTGCACATCAGTTCTCACACTCAGGTCAGAAGCCAAAACTCCTGTATTGAGCATCTCATATTTTGACTCACTCTGGCTTTTCCATTGTCAATAAGGCACTTGTCAGGTGTGTGGCGTAGAGATCTGCTCAGGTGTACAATTAAAACCCAACACGACCTGACAGTCAGGAATGCTGGCCTTGGCATGTAGCACCTGTACTTATGCCCACCTCACCCAACATCTCAGCGCCCCCTCATGGCTCTGGCAACATGCAAGTCTGTATTTATATATAAAATACTTCTGTTTGTAATTCATAAAGAGATGGCCTGGCTTGTTCTGACTCAAACCCATCTAACACAGCAGACACGACCCAAACCAGACACTTACCTATTTGGGTCCCCCATTTGGGTCCCATCAGCTTGGTTAAGTAGGTAGGCTTTAGTGTGGTCAAATATTTCCCATTCACTTGGAGCTTTAACAATACTCAAGAAGCTCAATTCATTTTATCTGACAACTCATTCCATATGCCCACCACCCTCTGTGTGAAAGAACTACCCCTCGGGTTCCTCTTAAATCATTTCCATTCATCCTAAACCTCTATCCTCTGGTTCTTGATTTCCCTACTCTGTGTGAAAGACTGGGCATCTACCTTATCCATTGTTCTCATGATCTATGCAACTCTACAAGGTTACCCCTAATTCTCTTGCACTCCAAGGAATGAAATCCTAGCTAACCCAACCTCTCTTATAGTGCAGTCCCTCAAGTCTTGGCAAAGTCCTCGTAAATCTTCTCTGCAATCTTTCCAGATTAACAACATCTTTCCTCCAGCAAGGTGCCCAAAATTTAACACAATACTCCAAATGTGGCCTCACCACCATCTTATATACATAACATCCCAATTTCTGTACTCAATACCCTGACTGATGATATAATGTATACCATCTTGACCACCCTATCATCCTGTGACAACACTATGTATCTGCACTCATAAATCCCTCTGTTGTACAACATTTCCCAGGCCCTGCCACTCACTATGAAGATTCTTCCCTGGTTTGACTTCCCAAAGTGCAACACCTTGCACTTATCTGCATTAAACTCCATTAACCAGTCCTCAGCCTACTTGCCAACTGATCAAGATCCTGCAGTAATTTTTGATAACCATCTTCACTATCTTATGATACCAACCACTTTAGTGTCATATGCAAACTTACCAAGCATGCCTTGTACATTCTCATCCAATTTGTTGATATAAACCATAAACAGCAATGCACCAGCACTGATCCCTGAGGCACACTACTAGTCACAAGGCCCCAGTCCAACAAAAAACCTTCCACCTTTGTGATGCTAATTTTCTATCCAGTCGGTTAGCTCTCTCTGGATTCCATGCAATCTAGCCTTCCAGGGCAGCCTACCATGTGGAACCTAATCAAATGCCTTGCTGAAGTCCATATAGATAACATCTTAATTTTAATGTCTAGAAAGATTAGAGCAGCAGGCACCACCTGCACATTCCTTACCAAGTTACACTCCATCCTGACTTGAAAATATAACGACATTCATGTGTAATTGTTGACTAAATCCTGGAATTTTCTACATATGAAAATACCTTTAACAAAAGGACTGCAGAGGCTCAAGGAGGTACCTCACTACCATGGTAAGAGTGGTAGTGGGCAATAGATATAGGTCTTGACAGCAATGGTTCACCAAATGAAGTTAAAAAATACAGTGGGCTTATTGGCGAAAGGAACCGTGCGAGGATTTTGTTTGTTGATTTGAGCTCTGCATTCAACACCATTGTGCCAGAGCTACTACTCCAAACTCTCTAAGTTGACTGTGCCTGAACCCCTTGCGTCGGTGGATCACCAGCTTTCTGACAGACAGGAAGCAGCATGTGAGGCTGGGAAAGCACATCTCGGACCCGCAATCGCTCAGCATAGGAGCACCGCAAGGCTGTGTACTCTTCCCTCTCCTCTACTCTCTCGACACCAATGACTACACCTCCACAGACTCCTCTGTCAAGCTTCTCAAGTTTGCGGATGACACAACCCTGATTGGACTGATCCAGGATGGGGAGGAATCTGCCTACAGACAGGAAGTGACACAGCTGGCGTCCTGGTGCCATCACAACAACCTGGAGCTCAATGCTGTTAAGACAGTTTAATTGATTGTGGACTTTAGGAGAGCTCCCCCTCCCCTCACCCCACTCATCATTAACACCACAATCACATCTGTGGATTTTTTTAAGTTCCTGAGAACCATCATCTCCAAGGACCTTAAATGGGGGGCCACCATCGACTCCACAGTCAAAAAGGCACAGCAGAGGATGTACTTCCTGTGGCAGCTGAGGAAACACAATCTGCCGCAGGCAATAATGGTTCAATTCTACACGGCCATCGTAGAGTCTGTTCTCACCTTCTCCATCATGGTCTGGTTTGGCTCAGCCACCAAGCACGACACCTGGAGGCTGCAGCGAATTGTCCAATCAGCTGAGAAGGTTATTGGCTGCAACCTTCCCTCCATTGATGAACTGTACACTGCAAGGGCCAGGAAGCGAGCGGGTAAGATCATCTCTGACACCTCATTCTGGCCACAAACTCTTTGAATCACTTCCCTCTGGAAGGCGACTCCAGACTGTCAAAGCTGCCACAGACAGACATGAAAACAGCTTTTTTCCACGAGTAGTAGCTCTACTCAATAACAAAAAATCTGTAGTCTCCTTTTGCTCTGGTATTTTATTTGATTCACATGTTTAATCGATAATGCTTTATTATTAATGTTTAATGTTTTATGTGTCATTCTTAATTGCCACTGTATGTCATGTTGTCACTTGCGAGTGGAGCACCAAGGCAAATTCCTTGTATGTGAACATACTTGGCCAATAAACTTATTAATTTCATTTTCATTAATCAATGTAATTAGCAGCAGTATGATGTTGGTGTGCCTTCCGCATCGTAACCAACAGGTGCAGACAGAAAAGCAGAAATTCTGGAAGAAATCAGCCAGTCAAGCAACATCAGTTGAAAAGAAACCAGTGCAGAAGAGGCTATCATATTTAGCATCCATGAAAACTTGCTTGTGTGTACTGCATGCAGTTTCTAATCTGTTCAATGTGCTGAATTATATTCAAGCTAGAATCTTTCATTCTAATACTGCTGATGCAGAAAAATAGAAAGCTTTCTGTAATAAGTCAACCCTAATGAGTGATTGATTTTAGCCTTATCAGCTCATACAGACAGTTTAAAACCACAGGGCTCTAAAATACTGAAGTGTGCAAGCTGGGCAACATTCACTTTGAACATGCAAATTTAGTCAGAGTGTGAACTGATACTAGGATTTGGCCGAAGGATGGTTTTGATCTGATACTCCCTCTGCATCTACGGTTTCCTGACAAAATAGGTCTTTAAAGATCAGATCCCAGCAATTGTCATCCTGAGCTGTAGCTTAGTTTCATCAATGTCTGATGTTCTAGCTTTTCATGCTAATTCTCCAAGGAATGTGAGAGCATGCAAACCTCAGTAACATGGAGCTTGAGAGAGGTTAGGCAACAGTTTTTGTTTGGATGATGATTTGTTGTTGGTGGAGAAATAAAGTTTTCGGTGCAAAGTCAAGCAATGAATTGAAAAATCATTTTGCTTAGCTCTGTAATTTTGTACACAACCAAAAGGAATTTAGTCAAAACTTAAGGTGTCAAACATGATCAGAAACTTGGTTCTCTCATGATGGCAGATTTGTTTTATGTCATAGACGTGTAGGGACATGCACAGGGGCATTAAAGGGCATTCAGCACTCATGCAGAAGCTTGTCATTACAACACCCTGTCACTGCCTGCCTTACCTGGTTCATGGCTTCACAGGTCCATGCTTGAAAGTCAATGCAGGGGAACCTTTTGTGATTTTAGCAATCCTAGCTGCTGCACCCCATCCCCATCATTCATTGCAGGTTCCCTTCACACTGTCTACAAATAGCCCCAGCCAGTTGCATTCACATTTTCTCTCACTGTCACAGCCAGTCGCTATCACCTCTTCCCCACTCTCAAATACAAAAAACCTCTCCTGTGCCCTAAATCAATTATTATTATCCTGATTCCATTCCCTCCCCACCCCACTGAGGGTACACTGATCCTCATTGCCAGCATGATGGGAGACCTACTGTATCTGAACACAGTCCACGACACTTTCCCCACAGTGCTGGAGCTAGTGTGGAAAGCCTTTGGTTGCATGACGATTGTAACATAAAGGCTGTTTCCAATCAGCTGCAATATCAAGGTCAGGCAGTTTTGTACAAAGAGCAGTAAAAACAAAAAACGTGCTCTCACAGAAGTTGTGGATTCTGGGGGAGAGTTCAATATGTTACCACAATGACTCGTAGCATTCTGCTAATATTGTCAGAAGACATAGATCTGAAGCCCGTAAATGGAGTTGAGTTACTAGTTGACATTTAAAGACTTCATGGATGAACTACAAAAATTGTTCATCCCAGTTTGGCAAAAGAATAGATCAGGGAAGGTAGTGCATTCGTGGATAACAAGGGAAATCAGGGATAGTATCAAAGCAAAGGATGATGCGTACAAAGTAGCCAGAAAAAGCAGCATACCAGAGGACTGGGAGAAATTCAGAGACCAGCAGAGGAGGACAAAGGGCTTGATTAGGAAAGGAAAAATAGATTATGAAAGAAAACTGGCAAGGAACATAAAAACTGACTGCACAAGTTTTTATAGATATGTGAAGAGAAAGAGATTAGTTAAAACAAATGTAGGTCCCTTGCAGTCAGAAACAGGTGAGTTGATCATGGGGAACAAGGATATGGTGGACCAAATGAATAACTACTTTGGTTCCGTCTTCACTAAGGAAGACATAAATAATCTGCCGGAAATAGCAGGGGACCGCGGGTCAAAGGAGGACTTGAGTGAAATCCAGGTTAGTCGGGAAGTGGTGTTGGGTAAATTGAATGGATTAAAAGCCGATAAATCCCCAGGGCCAGATAGGCTGCATCCCAGAGTACTTAAGGAAGTAGCTCCGGAAATAGTGGATGCATTAGTGATAATCTTTCAAAACTCTTTAGATTCTGGAGTAGTTCCTGAGGATTGGCGGGTAGCAAACGTAACCCCTCTTTTTAAGAAGGGGGGGAGAGAGAAAACGGGGAATTACAGAGCAGTTAGTCTAACATCGGTAGTGGGGAAATTGCTAGAGTCAGTTATTAAAGATGGGATAGCAGCACATTTGGAAAGTGGTGAAATCATTGGACAAAATCAGCATGGATTTACGAAAGGTAAATCATGTCTGACGAATCTTGTGGAATTTTTCGAGAATGTAACTAGTAGCATGGATAGGGGAGAACCAGTGGATGTGGTGTATCTGGACTTCCAGAAGGCTTTCGACAAGGTCCCACATAAGAGATTAGTATATAAACTTAATTGGGGGTTCAGTATTGATGTGGATAGAGAACTGGCTGGCAAACAGGAAGCAAAGAGTAGGAGTAAACGGGTCGTTTTCACAATGGCAGGCAGTGACTAGTGGGGTACCGCAAGGCTCAGTGCTGGGACCCCAGCTATTTACAATATACATTAATGACCTGGATGAGGGAATTGAAGGCAATATCTCCAAGTTTGCAGATGACACTAAGCTGGGGGGCAGTGTTAGCTGTGAGGAGGATGCTAGGAGACTGCAAGGTGACTTGGATAGGCTGGGTGAGTGGGCAAATGTTTGGCAGATGCAGTATAATGTGGATAAATGTGAGGTTATCCACTTTGGTGGCAAAAATAGGAAAACAGACTATTATCTAAATGGAGGCCGATTAGGAAAAGGGGAGATGCAGCGTGACCTGGGTGTCATGGTACACCAGTCATTGAAAGGAGGCATGCAGGTGCAGCAGGCAGTGAAGAAAGCAAATGGTATGTTAGCTTTCATAGCAAAAGGATTTGAGTATAGGAGCAGGGAGGTTCTGCTTCAGTTGTATAGGGTCTTGGTGAGACCACACCTGGAGTATTGCGTACAGTTCTGGTCTCCAAATCTGAGGAAGGACATTATTGCCATAGAGGGAGTGCAGAGAAGGTTTACCAGACTGATTCCTGGGATGTCAGGACTGTCTTATGAACAAAAACTGCAAAGACTCGGTTTATACTCTCTAGAATTTAGGAGATTGAGAGGCGATCTTATAGAAACTTACAAAATTCTTAAGGGGTTGGACAGGCTAGATGCAGGAAGATTGTTCCCGATGTTGGGGAGGTCCAGGACAAGGGGTCACAGCTTAAGGATAAGGGGGAAATCCTTTAGGACCGAGATGAGAAGGACTTTTTTCACACAGAGAGTGGTGGGTCTCTGGAACCCTCTGCCACAGAGGGTAGTTGAGGCCAGTTCATTGGCTATATTTAAGAGGGAGTTAGATGTGGCCCTTGTGGCTAAGGGGATCAGAGGGTATAGAGAGAAGGCAGGTACGGGATACTGAGTTGGATGATCAGCCATGATCATATTGAAGGGCTGAATGGCCTACTCCTGCACCTAATTTCTATGTTTCAATGACATTATCCTATCGAGCAGACTCAAGGAAACAAATAGTTACTAGGTTTCTTACAGTAGATCCCAGATTCAAAATCTATCACGACAGTCAGAGACAAAGAAACAATTGAATTTTTCTCCCCATTCTATTTTTGTTATTGCATGAAGATGCCTGTTTCATTTCGGAGTCACGTGAGTGACTTCGTGAAGAACCCGCCAGCACGCATGTGCGACATATCGTCGCAACGCATCGCAGTCGACGGCTGGAGGTGGAGCGCGGCTCACCACCAGCCCTTCATAAGGGCCGCTCAGGTAAGTGTAACTAACCTTGAGTTGGTTGGTTTTTGTTGTGCGAGTGTTTTCTCCCAACAGAAACATGGATAGGAAGAAGAAGGGCCGTAGGACGTCCGCATGGAGTCGCCGGCCACCCATCCCGGAGCCCTCATCAACGCTACACCTGCGAGTCAGGCCGGGAAAAAGGCGAGGAAGTCGGGGAGCCCTGTCACGTAGCGGCGGGTCACAGGACCCGACCCGCCGCTACACCGGAGCTCCAGCGAGGATCCCGCGGCGCAGGAATTCGGTGTGCCACCAGAGCAGGCTGACCCTGACTCCATATCGCTGTCGCCAACGGGCTCGTTGGTCGACCAGGGCAAACAGGGTTCACGTGCTGCCGCACGGCCCTTCTCCCTGAGCCCTCGGAGGAGAGGGAGGGATAGAGCCCGTCAACCTAGCCCTTCACGGGCAAAGGTATCACCTGCCGCTAGATTGCGGACTGGTGAATTGGCGGGACTCAAGTCCACTGGGAGACCTGTAAGGACCAGTGTCGACTCACCAATCACCAAGACCAGGAAGAGTCATTCGGGTGGAGTCCCGCCACGGTCACCGAGTCCCCCGTGGAAGGGAGGACAGGACCGTACGCCGTCTATGCCCAGGATTAGGGCAGTCGGCAAGCCTGCGCGGATGTCGGATCACCACGCCGAGGCGTCGGGTGCCGACCTCTCACCGCGTTTGCCCTCCGAGGCAGCGGGATCGAGCTCCGCCAAAAGGAGGCGTTTGAGCAGATCCGCTGCGGTGGCTGGTAGCGACAGTTCTTTCCGGCACCGAGATTACCTCGACGAGGTACGGGCCGATGACAGGAGCCTCAGCAGTTCCGTTGAACATGAGGACTCCGACCGCCCGGGTTCGAAGGGCGAAGGATGTATTGACAGAATGGAGCGGATGTTGGAACTTCTCCTGCAACAAAATCAGAGGCGGGAGACATCTAGTTCCAGAGGGCACATGGAGTTATCCCCATCGTCAGCGGGAAGCCTGAGATAGCCGGAGGATGAGGACATCCTGGTCCATGCACTATCTACATCGGAGGCCCCTCAGGAGGAGCTCCTGGATGTCGCAACTAAATTTGCACTGTCCGAGTCATCAGGACTACCCCTCAACCCCAAACTGGCTGCTACCGTTGACTTCCTGACGAACCATCAGCTTCAGGAAGAGGTCCTGTCGGAGGCCATGAATAGGCACAAAGCCCCAGCGAATTGCAACTCCATCAACGTGCCCATCGTCAATACGCCGATTTGGGGCAACATCAGCCCAGGGATCAGAACCCAGGAGATGAAGCTCCAACGGATCCTGAAGCTGCTCACTGCTGGGATTACCACGTTGTACGGTCGGTGGACGGGGAGAATCTGAACACCGAGCAGGAGGATGCTCTGGCACTACTGTGCAACACACAGCATGAAATCAATGCCTTTTGGAAGAGCATTATTAAACCCACACTGAACCCGAAATTTGCGGGGTTATGCGAAGCACCTCCTACGCCGCCACCCAGACAGTTGTTCGGGGAGGACCTCCCGAAGCGGGTCAAGGAGCTGGATGACCACGCTAAGACGGTGGGACTCATGCGGTCACATATCTCGACCAGGCAGCCGGCCGGGAAAGTGCCATTTTTCAGGCCACGAGGCCCTGCCGTTAGACCAGCAAGGACCTACGCTCCAGCACCGCCTCAATTTCAGCAGCCTCAACAACCTAGGCCTTTTTTTAGGGCTAGGCCCCCAGCGGCCACCATGGAAGATGCGGACGCCGCATCATCAGCTCAACCCAGCACCTCCATGTCCCGCCAAACATATCAGGGACCGCCGATAATCATGGAGGTAAGGCGGTCTGGATTTCATGCACCTGCATGCTTAACTTCACGTGTTGGTGGGAGACTACGGTTCTTTACGGAGGCATGGGGAACCATCACTTCTGATGAGTTTATCTTACAAAGTATTCAAGGCCATGAGATTGAATTCATCAATGGTAAAGTCCCTCCATCCCAGCATATGCCAGATCGGAAATTTACACTGTCCAGCAAAGAAGCGGCAGTAGGCTATGCTGAAATCTTAAGGCTACAAGAAAAAGGCGTGATAGAAAGAACTATACACAAACCAATTGAATTTGTATCCAACGTATTTACAAAAACCAAGAAGGATGGAGGATGTCGGGTTATTATTGATCTGACCCATTTGAATACCTTTGTAAAATATACCCATTTCAAAATGGACACGTTCGAAACAGCCAAGTTATTGATTTCTGAGGGCTGCTTTATGGCATGCATTGATTTAAAAGATGCATACTATTCAGTATCCATTCGGAAACACAACAGGAAGTTCTTGAAATTTACCTGGATGGATCAGCTCTGGCAATACAGGGCTTTGCCAAATGGGTTTACCACAGCCCCGAGATTATTTACTAAATTGCTCAAACCAATACTGGCAACACTAAGGAGACAAAATCATATAGTGATGGCCTATCTGGATGATATCCTAATTATTGGGAACACCCTGGAATCAGCGGAACTGGCAGTTTCAGCCACCGTGGAAATTTTTCAGAAAATGGGGTTCATTATCCATCCAGATAAATCAAAGTTCTGCCCTTCACAGGTCATGGATTATCTGGGGTTCACGGTAGATTCCAATCGCATGAGGGCCACCATACCAACTAACAAAGTTGGGGATGTCACCCAAGTATGCAAGGATCTAGTCTGGGCCAGTATACCATCAATTAGACAAACTGCTAAGGTGATTGGCAAGATCGTAGCACTTTTTCCAGCTGCCCAATACGGACCTTTGCATTATCAAAATTTGCAGAGAGCCAAAATCTCAGCGTTAAAACTGAACACTGGACATTTCGATAGACCAATGCAGCTGCCTCTAAAGGCAAAGATTGAGTTACAATGGTGGATTGACAATATTTGTGACTCATTTCAACCCATCATTTTGCCCAATCCGATGGTATACTTACAAACAGACGCAAGCTCCCATGGCTGGGGAGCTACGGACAACTACTCTAGTTGTGGAGGCAGATGGGACACCCTTGAATCTACCCTGTTGTTGTTACAAGGGATAAACTATTTGGAGATGCTAGGAGCGTTTCACGGACTTCGAGCTTATTGTTCTAACCTTACTGACGCTCATGTCTGTCTCCAAATAGATAATACCACTGCGGTGGCATATCTAAACCATATGGGCGGTACCATGTCAGTTTCATGTGATGAATTGGCAAATACAATTTGGCTCTGGTGTATTTGACGGAATATTTGGATTTCAGCTACCTATTTACCAGGTAAGCTCAATACAGTGGCAGACACCAGGTCACGCAAATTCAATGACAACATCGAGTGGATGTTAAATCCCCAAATATTCGCTAAAATTACAGCCAAATTTGGTAAACCGGATATCGACCTTTTTGCGTCACGGTTGAACCATCAGGTACCAACATACGTTTCGTGGGAACCAGATCCTGGGGCAATGGCGATGGATGCGTTCTCGCTAGACTGGGGGAAATGGTTTTTCTATGCATTTCCTCCATTTTGCCTCATCAGTCGGGTATTGCGGAAAATCCAGACAGATGCTGCTATGGGCATTCTTATCATACCCGACTGGCCTACGCAGCCATGGTATCCGGTGGTCCTTGATATGATCAGTCAACCATGGGTCCTCTTAGAGGGTTGCCCACAATTGGTAACAAACCCTGTCTCCGGGGAACCACATCCCTGCCACAGTCATCTAAACTTATTGGCTTGCAGGTTCTGAACAGGCCATTACTGCGGTATGGCCTATCATCTAGAACCATGGATACCATTGGAGCGTCATGCCGGGAGTCCACCAGGCGGCAATATCTCACACATATCCGGAAATGGGAAACCTACTGCGGCCGCTCCCACATTGCATACGACTCCGTTACCATCACCGACGTACTGGAATTCCTGGCGGGGTTGCATCATGACGAACACCTCAGCTACAGTGCCATCAACAGTGCCAGGAGTGCGCTGTCATTCTACCTCAATATTGAGGTAGGATCCAACAGGCTGGTGTCCAGACTCATGTGGGGAATATTCAATTCCAATCCGCCCAGACGTCGTTATAACATCACCTGGGATATTGGGAAGGTATTAACCCTGCTCAGGACGTGGTCGCCCATGGAGGGGCTTGAGCTGGACAAACTCACCCTGAAGCTGGTGATGTTACTGGCACTGACTTCAGCGCAGAGGGTACAGACACTCCACAAGGTCAGGATCGACAGGATGATCTCTACCCCTGGCGAAGTAATCTTCTTCATAGATGAATTACTCAAGCAGCATAGACCTGGGTTCACAGGGCTGCAGCTGAAGTTCCTGGCATACCCCGCTGATGCAAGGCTATGTTTAGCCGCCCATATCCGCCACTATGTCAAAGTGACGTGAAAATTGAGGGGAATGGAGAAATACTTGCTCATCAGCCACAAGAAACCTCACCATAGAGTGACGGTACAGACGATCTCCAGGTGGCTCAGGATCGTCTTGGGTGAGGCAGCTATTGACACTAATGTCTTTAAATCCCATTCCACCAGGGCTGCATCGACGTCGGCGGCAAGGGTCATGGAGGTGCCCATGGACCATATTCTTGCCACAGCAGGATGGGCTAGTGAAGCCACCTTCCAGCGGTTTTACAATAAACCTGTTGCCGCTCTTGTACTGTTCGCGGAGGCCGTGCTGAATGCAGGTCAAGAACGTGCAGATGTCCCCCAGTGAGGGGTTTTTCCCTTTGTTTGTTGTTAATAAATATTGTTATTTTTTCAGTACAAGCAGTCTGGAAAGTTGATTACTCCTATCCATCCTTATAAGTGGTGTGTGACAGCATGGACGTGGTCCAGGGCATGGAATCACAGAGTTTTGAAGTCTTCACGAAGTCACTCACGTGACTCCGAAATGAAATAGTAAGATTAAACGAGAACTTACCAGTTCGAAGGTTGATCTTTATTTTATGAGGAGTTGCGATGAGGGATTTTGTGCCCTCCGCTCCCAACCCTCGATCATAAATCAACTGGTAATTAGAGTCTCTTCAATCTTACTATAACAAGTCATTTCTCTGTTGTTGGTTCTGTGATTCCACACCGCTACTTTGAAGTATGTCGCGCATGCGTGCTGGCGGGTTCTTCACAAAATCCCTCATCGCAACTCCTCATAAAATAAAGATCAACCTTCGAACTGGTAAGTTCTCGTTTAATCTTACTATTTTGTTGTTATCCTGCTGATACTATTTAATCAGATTGATTTTTTTGCTAAATTACATTGTTGCTAGACCCCTCACACCCTAATCATGGACTGTTTGCCCTCCTACCATCAGGGAGGCGGTACAGGAGCCTCAGGTCCCGCACCAGTAGGAAGAAGAACAGCTTCTTCAACTACACCATCAGACTGCTGAACTCGGAGTCCAGCTGATAGATTTGTCTGCACCCTGTATTTATTTATTTTCCGTATTGCTACCACTGCACTCTGTATTTATTTTTCTATATCGCTATCACTACAAATGACGCTAAACTGCATTTCATTGTACCTATACTTGTATTTGTGCAATGACATTAAACTTGAATTGAATTTAATTTAATTGAATTGAATAGTTATAGTCCTTAACTATAGTTAACTATAGTGTTTGTTTTGTATTCCCGTGAGATGTCTCACTGTTTTCATTTTCTCCTTGCAGTTGACAAACCATACAAGTGTAGCTTCTGTGGGCGCAGTTATAAACAGTGCAGCTCCCTGGAAGAGCACAAGGATCGTTGCCACAGTTACCTGCAGGGCATGGGTCTCTGCACACCAGGTGAGATGACTGCATGTTTATGCATTTTCAATATGTGCTTGGACTTTTAATTCAGACTAGACCAAGTTTGGTCCTGTTCCCCCAACACAATATTCCACTGTGCTTGCATTGCAACGTTTTTATAGTTTAACATGGCAATAACTTATAAAATATCAGATCAATGTGAACGCTTCTTACTCCCTCTTCAGTCCCCTATTCCCTTCCTCCATTATCCTCCCTCTCACCATCCTCCACCAACCCTCCTCTGCTTCCTCCCCTCACCCCCCCACCCTCTCCCTCCCGCCCCTCCTCCCTTTTCCCCCTACCCTCCTCCATCACCTCGCCATCTCTCTTCTTACCCCTATCTTCCATTCTCCTTCATCCTCCAGCACTCCCGCCCCCTCCTCTTCACCCTCCCTCTTCTTTCACCTCTCCTCCTCCCCCCCCCCACTCCCTCCCTCACATATTCCTCCCTCTCCTTTCTCCTACTCTCAGTCACTCCCTCCCTCCATAACCCCTCTCCCCTCCATATACCCCCTCCTCTCCTCTATCTCCCTAATCCTGCACTCCCCACCTCCCCCCATCCCACCCCCCCACAATGAAAATTGCAATATTTTTTTTAACTGATATTTTGGGGCGGGGTTTTCAGATGAAACCTCTTCTCTATCCCACCCCCCACAATGAAAATTGCGATGTTTTTTTTAAATTAAATCTCCCCCTTATCCCACTTCCCCCCCATTCAAGATTTTGTATGTAAATGAGATTCAGGATCTAATTGTGACGTAATTGTGAATTCAAATGGAAGGATTTGAATAAAATTGATTTAAATTTGTTTTTATGTAAATAAGATTTGGGATCCCATTGCGACGTCATTGTGACGCGATGACAGGCAGGGCAAGTGGAAAAGTGGTTTTAAAGTGATTTTTGTAAAGTTTAAAATGTCAATACTTGTAAAATATAACATCAATTTGAACGGACTCCCTAGGACAATGGTGAGTAAGGTGGGCCAAAAATTGTAGCACAATCGTGTACCGTTTTGTTGAAGTTTTGGAATCTTGCACACACGCATACAAACAAACAAACAAGATGAGAGTTTTAGTAATATACTAGACCAAGTGGGACCCGATAGGTCCCTGTCACATGGGAGGGCTGGTCCCTGAACGCAATATTCCACCACTCACCCATAGCCCCCAACTGCGAAGGAGTGGTTGACGGACGGGTTCTCGTTGTGACGCCAGAGATCCCTGTTGTGACGCGAGTCACGGCATTCCTCCCGAACTGTGCCTCGCCATCCCTCTTCCTACCCCTATCCTCCTCCATTCCACCTCATCCCCCAGCGCTCCCTCCCTCTCCTCTTTCCGCTCCATATTCTTTCCCCTCTCCACCTCCCGTCCTCCACTCCCTCACCGCTCCCTCCTTCTCCTTTCCCCTACCCTCAGTCACTCCCTCCCTCCATAACCGCTCTCCCCTCCCTACCCCTCTCATCTCCCTCTATCTCCCTACTCCCCCACTAGGCTGAGGGGTTCCTTTTGTGACACGAGTCACAGCAACCGTCCCCAAGTGCACCTTGCCATCCCTCTTCCTACCACTATCCTCCTCCATTCCCCCTCATCCCCAGCACTCCCCCTCCTCTTCACCCTCTCTTCTTTTCCCTCTCTTCCCATCCCCCACTCCCTCCCTCTCTCTCCTTTCCCCTAGCCTCAGTCACTTCCTCCCTCCCTCCATAACCCTTCTCCCATCCCTACCCCCCTTGACGTTATTGTGAGGTGGAAGCTGCTGTGTTTTTTAAAAACGTTTAAAAAATATATATAAATGTGATGTCATTGTGGGCGGAACACTGCTGACGGGCAGTTTATGTAAATGAGATCCCATTGTGACATCATACACTGATAACTGCTAGTGCAGATGGAAGAAGTTTTTCTCAAACCCTAACCCTAACCCTAATGCACGGTGTTTTGTAAAGTTAAAAATGTGAATAATTTGTAAAATATACCATCATTCTGAACGAAACTTGTAAAAGTACACCATAGGCCAATCGCGAGTAAGGTGGGCCACAAATCGTAGCGCTATACTTAGCAAGACTGGCGCCTTTGAGGGGGGGGGGGCAGGGATAAAATGCGTTTAGGATGACCTTAATCCAAATTATACCTTGTAGAACGCGATCGATTGGAATGTTACGGTTGCAGTGAATTTAAACCCCATGTCGGCAGGAAAACCACTGCCGGTTCGTATGGGACCTAAGTCACCTTTTCGCAACGTTACATTTGAATTAAGGTCATCCTAAGAAGCACGTTTATATGTAAAATAAACGGCTTTCCTTTCGCTGTCCCGTACCTGAAATCCAGCCCGTTGTCAGCGTTTACAGCATTAGAAGCTGATTTTTATTTTACTCCAGCGCTGAAATTGTCCAGCGATTTAAAAAAAAATTCACAGAACGGCCGTCGGAACAATTCTTCAGCAAAAGCTAGCACCCGAGAAAATACATCCAGGACAGGCATGAGAAAAAACGCATTTTATCCCCCCCCCCCCCCCCTCAAAGGCGCCAGTCACGCACAAGGCCAGTGGCAGAACTGCAGCGCCACTGAAGGTAAGTTTTGTAACATACCGACCCAATGGCCCATCCTGCTGAGTATCAAGACCAGATATGCACTTTGATGAGCTGTAAGCTTTTCTGAGATGTAAAATCATCTGCATCTGTTGTAAAATAGTATAAAGACCGCTCAAACCAAGATGTTCTGCATTGGTCAAGCACCAAGAAGAAGACAACATTTTTCCAGCGGAAATTTCCCAGGGAATTTTTCCCGAGGGGCGCCAAGAAATGTGATGAGCAGACCCAATCAGCCCGGCCACTCAGGGCTTGTCCAAATAAATGACCCAATCAGCTAGGCCACTCAGGGCTTGCCAAATAAATACATTTCATCATGAAACTATTTGAGAACAGTGAAACATCTTTGTGCAATTATTTTGAAATATGAAATTACAAGAGACAGAAAACACCAATTTCCTATGGAGACTGTCACATGTCCTGAAATCAAAAAGGTTTTTTAATGCAATGATTACCAGAGGATTCCGGCTCCCTCTGATAGTGATCGCTGTTAATCAGATAGCCAGTTGTGATTGCAAAATAATCTACCTCTGTGTATATCCTTCCATCACAAGGCAACCACATTACATGTCTGGCAGGAAACGAGCATCTTCCTTTACTTGTACTTGTCCTAGGTGGTTTAATCTGCCTTTTTTTGCCAGTTTATATCAAACAAATCTGGACACTAACTAATGGCATTAGTGACAGAACAATTTGTTCTGTGCTGTGGTTCGAAATATGACAAATCATTAGTGAAAGAGCAATGAATCCTTTCTTAAAGAATGAGGTTAACACTGCTTCTTTCGTACATCTGATGCTCATTGTCCTGTTGAGTTTCCATAGCATTTTCTGATTTTTACTTAGAATTTAGAGCACCTGCAATTTTTTTCATTAATAAATCATGAATTACTTTGTGTGAAGATGATTCCAGATGAAAAAATACTTTAAAAAGCCAACTTCTTCCCAAAATATAGCAACCAGTGATTTCAACTGCTGGCCTGGCACAGGAGAGGAAGAGAGAGAATCAGTCTGGCTTTACTTGAGAAGGGCTCAATGTTGCCTCTTCACCAGCGCACTGCGCATCTCAAATTACTGACCCACAGCAGCTCACCAGCTGTGGCTGGCATAATATCAAACATAAGTAGATACGAAATAGAAGCAGGAAGAGGGCCAAAGCCTGCATGAGCCTGCTCTGCTATCTAGTAAGATCACGGTTGATTCTATGTCTCAAATCCATTCACCTTTACAAATCCCCTATCCTCAGAAGCACAAAGTATTTTTCAATACCTTCTCTGCAATGCTGAAAGGCTAATCAGTTGGCAGCAGAAACGGGCAGCAGGATGCTTCGGTCTGCATTAATTATTGATGTTGCCTGAGACTTTATTAATATCATAAGGTCATAAGTGATAGGAGTGCAATTAGGCCATTTGGCTCATCGCGTCTATTCCGCCATTCAATCACGGCTGATTTATCGTTCCCTCCTAACCCCATTCTCCTGCCTTCTCACCATAACCTCTGGCACCCATACTAATCAAAAAATCGATCTATCTCTGGCTTAAAAATATCCACTGACTTGGCCTCTACAGCCTTCTGTGGCTTAGAATTCCACAAATTCACCACCCTCTGACTAAAGAAATATCTCCTCTTCTCCTTCCTTAAAGAATGTCCTTTAATGCTGAGGCTGTGACCTCTAGTCCTACACTGTCCCATATCATAGCTGATATTGATTGTCATTGCCACTCATATAATGTTTCTACTTATCAATTAGCTTGCATGTTGCTTGCATGTTGCACCAGTTAACAGTTCTGCAATCACCACACTGTACGATTACCACATTTGATCTTTATCTGAGCACCAATAGATGCTTGTAATCATTTATTTGGTTGACACCACGGGTATAGCTAAAGATTCCATGGTATTATTCCATTGGTGGAATTTGAGGTGAAACTGGTCCAAATCTTCCAGTCGCCGGGAGGTTCCAGAGGAGCAGAAGAAATGTAGATGTTACTTCCTTGTTTCAAAAGAGGTACAAGGATAAACCCAGAAACCGCAGGCTATATGTGTAACCTTAGTGGTGAGAATCTTGTTTGAATCTATAATCCAGAGCAAAATAAATAAATATCTTTGGACATCTGTGAATTAATGTATGAAACCAAATAGTACAGTGCCGATTGAAAGTAAATAATACAGAGTCATTTATACTTCTTTTAGTTTTTTAACGAGTGGGCTGATAAGGCAGTGTAGTTGTTCAGTATACAGATTGGCATAAGCCAATTGATTAATTAGCTTCTAATAGGCTCAGCAACAAAACTGAAGTCCATGAAATAAGAGGATTATAGTCATAAAGTGATGCAGTGTGGAAACAGACCCTTTGGCCCAACTTGCCCACACCGGCCAACAAGTCCCAGCTACACGAGTCCCACTTGCCTGCGCTTGGTCCATATCCCTCCAAACCTGACCTATCCATGTACCTGTCTAACTGTTTCTTAAACGATGGGATAGTCCCGGCCTCAACTACCTCCTCTGGCAGCTTGTTCCATACACCCATCACCCTTTGTGTGAAAACCTCCCAAAATGCAACATCTCACATTTCTCTGTATTAAATTCCATCAACCATTCCTCAGTCCACCTGGCCAATCGACCCAGATCCTGCTGCAATCGCTCACAACCATCTTAACTATCTGCAAAACCACTAAATTTTGTATCATCAGTGAACTTGCTAATCTTGCCCTGTATGTTCTCACCCAAATCATTGATGTAGATGACAAACAGTAACGGGCCCAGCACCAAACCCTGGCCTCAAGTCTGCGAAGGAACCATCCACCGTCTGAAGAAGGGTCTCGACCCAAAACGTCGCCTATCTCCTTCGCTCCTTAGATGCTGCTGCACCAGCTGAGTTTCTCCAGCTTTTTGTATAACCATCCACCATCATCATCTGCTTCCTTCCATGGAGCCAATTTGCTATCTATTCAGCTATCTCTCCGTGGATGCGATCTAACCTTGCAGAGGTTAGCCTACCATGTGGCACCTTATCAAACGCCTTACTGAAGTCCATATACACATCTACAGCTCTGCCCTCATCAACCTTTTTGGTCACGTCTCCAAAAAAATCAATCAGATTAGTGAGACATGACAATATGAATTTGGCCAAAAGAACGAGACGTAATGAATTACAGCAAATAAATGTTTTTAGGCTGGATCACCTGTACGATATTCCCTGCAGGTCAGCGACAGGGCCAATACCCTTCTTAACACTAATGATGTCAGACCACCTTGTCCAAATGTGGAAGTATAGTAAGTAGTGCGGAGGAGAATGATCAGTTGCAAGACACAGACTATTGAAATGGGAGGGCATACGACATGCGAGATTTAAAGCCGAGATGTCTACAGCAATGTATTTCAGTGGATAATTAGGAGAAGTGTTGTAAGATAAATAAAACCATTCTAAAGAGAGTGTAAAATCAGAAGAAACCATGGGCATGCGTGCATAATTTTGGAAGGTGGCAGAAGAGGTTGAAACATAGAAAATAGGAGCATAGGTCGAGCCTGTTCCACTGTTCATTTTGATCATGACAGATCGCCCAAATTCAGTCCCTGCGCCAGGTCTTTTACCATAACCTCAATCTCTTTAGCCATGAGTAGTATATATAATTCCTCACGGCCTTGAAGGAGGTAATGTGGTCCATCCAGTCTATACCGGATTTCAGAGTTATTCCAACACTCCTAGTTCTCCACTTAATTCCCAGCAACCCATTCTGCCTCCCAAGCCCATTAACATTGATTCTCCGACCACCCACCCATAATACGGGTAATATGCAGAGCCCAATGAACCAGCACAGCTCTGGGAGGGAATGGGGTAATATGGGGAAAACCTGTGAGATGACTGTGAGGACGTGCAAACTCCATACAGAGAACAACCAAGGTCAGGATTGAACCTGGGTCATTGGATCTGTGAGGGAATAATGAAATTGCTGCAGCTTCCTGATGCAGAGTCTAGATCTAAAACAGCAATCATCTTCTTGCGTCCGCAGATGTTGCTTGACCTGCTGAGTCCTTCTAGCAGTTTGTTTTTGCTCCAAATTCCAGCATCTCTTGTGGCTTGAACTGCTAAACAATTGGTTGATTCAGCCACAACTGCCATCTATGGTAGAGAATTCCACAGGTTCACCATTGATTGGGTGAATAATGTTCTTCTCATCAGAGTCCTAAATAGCCTACTCTGTATCCTTAGGCTGTGGTTGCTGACTCTGTCATTAATATATTGTGTAAATAACTGGGGCCCAAGCAATGAACCCTACTGTACCTTCCTAGTCACTTGCACCCACTTGGGGAAGTGCTCATTTGTTTCTGCTTCTTGCTACCTCTCTCTCAGCAAGCCATTTTCTATCCATGTCTTTTAGCTATCCTCAACCACAAAACTCTAAAGACGCGCAGATTTGTAGGTTAATTGGCTTGGCATAAATGTAATTTGCCCCTAGTGTGTGTAGGATAGTGTAAGTGTGGGGATCGCTGTTCGGTGGGGACTCGGTGGGCCGAAGGGCCTGTTTCCGTGCTGTATCTCTAAACTAAACTAAAGTAAAATTCTATTTTCCACGTGATACACTTATTCTTTGGTCCCTTTCATTTTCAAGTCAATCAGTTTCCCCATTGCCTATTACAGCTCTTTGTGGCACTCTGCAAAAAAGAGGTTTCCTGTCAAAAACGCAGTCCAAAATGGTCAAATTCCATTCTCTTCACCGGGGAAACAGCCGCTTGCATTTTTGTCAGAATCTAGTATGAATCAATGAGAACAAACTTCAAATTCCTATGTATATTGGCCAGTCTTGCTCCATCTATTCACACATGACAGTGCCTCATCTCACAAATCAAACTCATAATTTTTGTTATACTGTCTCCAAAATGTATCCTTCAGAACAATATTCTGCAAGTGAACTCAGGAACACTTGTTCTCTGGCCACCTTGCAATAAAGGCCAATCTGCCATTTGCCAATTAAATGTTTCCTCTCTCTGTATTTCTCTGCTCCACATCCCATGAGCCAAAATGCTGAGATCTCACCACACATCAATGTTTACTAGTTTTTTGCTGTTAAAAGAATATTTTGTTATTCTGTCTCCTTACCAAAGAGAATCACCTCTCATTTTTCCACATACTCCATCTGCCATCTTCTTGTCAACTTATAGTCATAGAGTGATACAGTGTGGAAAGAGGCCCTTCGGCTCAACTTGCCCACACTGGCTAACATGTCCCAGTTACCCCAGTCCCACCTGCTCGTGTTTGGTCCATATCCCTCCAAACCTGTCCTATCCATGTACCTGTCTAACTTTTTCTTAAATGTTGGGATAGTCCCTGTCCAAACTACCTCCTCTGGCAGCTTGTTCCATGCACCCACCACCCTTTGTGTGAAAATATTATCCCTCTGATTACTATTAAATCTTTTCCCCTTCACCTTAAACCTATGCCCTCCGGTCCTAGATTCACCTACTCTGGGCAAGAGCCAATGAGTGTCTATTCCTCTCATGATTTTATACACTATAAGATCACCCCTCATCCTCCTGCAATCCGAGGAATAATTCCAATCCTACTCAACCTCTCCGTATAGCTCAGACACTCTAGTCCTGGCACCATCATCATAAATCTTCTCTGTACCCTTTCCAGCTTGACAACATCTTTCCTATAGCATGGTGCCCAGAACTGAACACAATACTCCAAATGCGGTCTCACCAACGTCTTATACAACTGCAACATGACCTCCCAACTTTCATATTGAATACTCTGACTGATGGAGGCCAATGTGCCAAAATCCTTTTTGACTACCCTATCTACCTCCGACAAGGAACTATGCACCTGCTCTCCTAGATCCCTCTGCTCTACACTTCCCAGAGCCGTACTATTCATTGTATAGGTCCTGCCCATGTTAGACTTCCAAAAATGCAACACCTCACATTTCTCTGTGTTAAATTCCATCAACGACTCCTCACCCCACCTGGCCAATTGATCCAGATCCTGCTGCAATTTTTCGCAACCATCTTCACTATCTGCAAAACCACCCACTTTTGTATCATCTGCAAACTTGCTAATCTTGCCATGTGTGTCCTCATCCAAGCCATTGATATAGATGACAAACATCTCAGCACCAAACCCTGTGGCACACCACTAGTCACAGGCCTCCATTCCGAGAAGCAACCTTCCACCATCACCCTCTGCTTCCTTCCATAGAAACATAGAAAAACATAGAAAATAGGTGCAGGAGTAGGCCATTCGGCTCTTCGAGCCAGCACCCCCATTCAATATGATCATGGCTGATCATCCAAAATCAGTACCCCATTCCACCTTTTTCCCCCATATCCCTTGATTCCCTTAGCCATAAGAGCTAAATCTAACTCTCTTGAAAACATCCAGCGAAATGGCCTCCACTGCCTTCTGTGGCAGAGAATTCAACAGAATCACAGCTCTCTGGGTGAAAAAGTTTTTCCTCATCTCAGTCCTAAATGGCCTACCCCTTTTTCTTAAACTGTGACCCCTGGTCTGGACTCCCCCAAAATCGGGAATATTTTTCCTGCATCTACCCTGTCCAATCCCCTAAGAATTGTATATGTTTCTATAAGATCCCCTCTCATCCTTCTAAATTCCAGTGAATATAAGCCCAGTCGACCCATTCTTTCATCATATGTCAGTCCCGCCATCCCAGGAATAAACCTGGTGTACCTATGCTGCACTCTCTCAATCGCAATAATGTCCTTCCTCAAATCAGGAGACCAAAATTACACACAATACTCCGGGTGCTGTCTTACCATGAAACCATTTTTCTATCCTATCTCTCCTTGGCTCCCATTTGATCTAACCTTCCAGAGCTGCCTACCATGCAGAATCTTATTGAATTATTTGCTGAAGTCCATATATACATCTGCCCTCATCGACCTTTTTGGTCACGTCTTCAAAAAACTCAATCAGATTTGTGACATACAACCTCCCACGTACAAAACCATGCTGACTATCCCTAAATGCCTGTATATCCTATCCTTCAGAATACTCTCCAGTAACTTTCCAAGTACAGATGTTAAGCTCACTGGCCTATAGTTCCTAACATTTTCCCTGCAGCCCTTCTTGAATAGAGGTACATTTGCTTAACTTACTTAACTTTTCTATACCTTTCACTAACTCTTGCTAGCTCCTGATCATCTCTTTTTGTCACCTGTCAGTCTCAGTTAGTGCAGATGGCTCGGCTACGTGTGGATCGTAAAATGGTGATGCCAACAGCATATTGTTCTCGGAAAAGACGATCTTTTGCAATAACCATCTCATCAGTTGATGCCGATAACAGATTTCTTAGTTAATGAATTTCATCATCAGACTGTGTAGTTGAAATTTTAGTAAATGACTAACTGGACCAGTCAGCCTTTCATTTCTCTGTACCTACCATTAATCTAAAGGTTAAAAATGTGATTTTATTTCCCTTTATGTACAATTTCCATTTTATTAAATAGGGCACTACATTCAGATATGATCACATCACATTCCTCTATATAGGTCACAGCATCTGATAGGCTGTTACATGTTAACATGCTGTTAGATTATTTTTATTTTTCGGTTTAAAGTGTAGCGTCGCAGCAGTTCTCCAGTAATTAAACATACTTCTGTATTATTGAAAAGTATTCCTTGCTCCATGCTGTTCTGAGATGGGTCTTCCTGCGTACTAATCAGAGGTCAACGGCTTATTATTTGTTTTGAGCTTGTAATGTCATCTACGTCCTTAATCAATTTTACGTATATGCAAGTTTACACAAAGAATGAATCGAAATGCTGAAAATCTGAAATAAAGCAAAACATACTCAGCCGTTCGGAAGCATCTGTAAAGAGGGAAACAGTTGATTATTTCAGGTCAATGACCCTTAATTCTGGTACTGACGAAAGACTATCAATGTGGAATATTCATCCCGGGATTCTATTCACAGATCAGTACTTCCACCATTTTATGTTTTTAACTCTGGCATCAACTGACGTTGGAAGAGCACAACATGGAACATGTATTTCAATTGTATGTCATGAGTGTAATTTAGAAGATTGAGGTAGAAGTGGGGGATTCCATGAATGCCCTTGTCTGGATGTAAAGTCAGTAAATAATCAAAGTGAGAAATGCATCACAGGTGCTGCATTATTCATTCTTGCAAACAATTAAAACTCCACGTGCTGGAGATAAGATATTTGCAAAGATTGGCATTTGTATTGCTTGATTATTGACTTTGCATGCTATCCAGTCAAATCATACTGTAGATGAATACAATCAAGCCGTACAGAAGTACAATAGATAGTGCAACAAGAAGAATACCAGAGTGCAGAACAGTAATAGTCTTACAGCTACAGGGTCATTTGTACAAATAAAAAACGTTCAAGTAGGATGGGAGATCTGTACTCTACCCTTGCCCTATGAGAGGACTGTTCAATAGTTTGATAATAACTGGGACAGACAAGTTGCTGCTTCATGGAAGATGCTACTTTTCCCATTTCAGATCCACCCTAACAAGTCACACAAAAGGTTCAACCTATCCATTCTGTTGTGCACCTGGATCGCAGGGCACGCGAGGGGACACAGCTTAGACTCATTTTTCTGTTACATTCTTCCCATCCCACACTTAATGCTCCCCTCCGCAATTTACAATTTCCCAGACGACACCACTGGAGTGGACTGGTTATCAAATAATGATGAAAGGGAGTATAGAAAGGTGGTTGAGTACCATGTAACCTGGTGCCAGGACAACAACCTCTTTCTCAATGTCAGCAAGACAAAGGAGATAGTGATTGGCTTCTAGGATCTAGAAGTGCAGGAATATAGTTCCTTGAATGTGGCGTCACAGGTGATAGGGTGGTCAAAGAGGCTTTTGGTACATCGGCCTTCATCAGTCAGAGTATTGAGTATAGAAGTTAGGAGGTTATGTTACAGTTATATAATACATGGTGAGGCCACTTTTAAAGTATTATATGCAGTTTGGTCACCATATTATCGGAAAGATGCGGTCAAGCTGGAAAGGGTGCTGAGAAGATTTACGAGAATGTTGCCTGGACTTGTGAATCTGAGATATAGGGAGAAGTTGAGCAGTCTAGGACTCTATCCCTTGGAACGCAGGAGGATGAAGGGTGATTTTATAGAGGTGTACAAAATTGTGAGAGGAATAGATCGAGTAAATGCACAGAGTCTTTTGCCCAGAGCTGGGGAATCAAAAACCAGACATAGGTTTAAGGTGAGAGGGGAAAGATTTAATAGAAATCTGAGGAGTAACTTTTTTACACAAAGAGTGGTAGGTGTTTTGGATCGAGCTGCTGGAGGAGGTAGTTGAGGCAGGTACTATTGCAACATTTAAGAAACATTTAGATAGGTACACAGATAGAACAGGGTTAAAGCGATATGGGCCAACTGCAGGCAGGTGGATTAGTGTAGATAGGACATGTTGGTCGGCATGGTGGGCCAAAGAGCCTGTTTCCACACTGTATGACTATCACCTTATCACCAGCCACATTGAAGCTATGGCCAAGAAAGCACTGCTTCCAAAGAAGGCTTAGGAAGTTTGGCATGTCCTCACCAACTTCTGCACAGGAGCCATAGAAAGCATTTTATACAAATGAATCACAGCATGGTTTAGGAACAGCTCCAGGCAAGACGGCAAGAAATGTCAGAGAGGTGTGGACATAGTCCACACCATCACACAAACTTACCTCCCTTCCATTGACATCATCTACACTTCACACTGCCTTGGCAAGGCCACCAGCATAATTAAAGACCAGTCTCACCCCGGTCACTCCCAATTCTCCCATCTCCCATCAGGCAAGAGGTACAGAGGTTTGAAAACGCACACCTCCAGATTCAGGGACAACTGAACCGTCCCTCATCAGGTAGAATGTGAAACTGACCTCCCATCTACCTCGTTGGAGACCTTTAAACTATCTTTAATCAGACTTTAACTTACACTAAATATTGTATCAGTTGTCTGTGCACTGTGGACGGCTTGATTGTAATCATATGTAACCTTTTTTTTTGACTGGTTAACGTGCAAACAAAAGTTTTGCACTGTATTTTGGTACACCTGACAATAATAGGCTAAACTAAACTGCCAGTTGTATGGGAATATTTGCAGACTCTGCATTTGTGTTTGACATGGGGATAATAAATAGTAGGCGATCTATTTTGGCCATCTTGCAACTGTGAAGACACAATATTAGCAAATAGCAATTTAAGTCAAATCTCCAAATGATGGAAATGTCTAATAAAGAAAGGCATAAAGAGGCTGACTTTACTCTTTCCTGCACTTACGCAGAAATATCTACCTGTCACTAGTTCCCGCCCCACATCACTGAAAGTACTATTTTGAATCGTCAATAAAATAAATGGAAAATAAGCCACTCTACTTTTTAGAGCGATTTCAGTAGCAGAATTCTTTCTACTTGTCACTGAAGATCTTCCAGTTAACTAACAGATGTATTCTTCTTTATAACATTTTGGCATTAATCATATAAACTCCCCGGTTCAAAAGATGAGTTGAATATATTCACATGAGTTCTGTCTGTTGTACAGCCTGTAAGCTTGTGATTCTTCTGCAGAAGTGTCAATTATATCCTGCCCTGTTGGTGCCTTTTTACCAAGTTAGAACTCTCTTACTTTACAATAGAAATAATTCAAAGTTTGTAGGAAGGAACTCTAACGTGGGCAGGACCTACACAGTGAATGGTAGGGCTCCAGGGAGTGCTGTAGAGCATATGGATCTTGGCGTGCACGTGCATGGTTCCTTGAAGGTGGAGTCGCAGGTAGATAAGGTGGTCAAAAAGGCTTTTGGTATATTGGCCTTCATCAGTCAGAGAATTGAGTATAGAAGTTGGGTGGTCATGTTGCAGTTGTATAAGACGTTGGTGAGACCGCATTTAGAGTATTGTGTTCAGTTCTGGGCACCATGTTATAGGAAAGATGTTGTCAAACTGGAAAGGGTACAGGGAAGATTTACGAAGATGTTAGGACTAGAGGGCGTGAGCTATAGGGGGAGGTTGAGTAGGCTGGGATTCCATTTCCTAGAGTGCAGGAGGATGAGGGGTGATCTTATAGAGGTGTGCAAAATTATGAGAGGAATAGATTGGGTAGATGCACAGAGTCCCTTGCCCAGAGTACGTGAATCGAGGACCAGAGGACATAGGTTTAAGGTGAAAGGGAAAAGATTTAATAGGAATCTGAGGAGTAACTTTTTCACACAAAGGGTGGTGAGTGTATGGAACAAGCTGCCAGAGGAGATAGTTGAGGCTGGGACTATCCCAACGTTTAAAAAGCAGTTAGACAGGTACATGGATAGAACAGGTTTGGAGGGATATGGACCAAACGCAGGCAGGTGGGACTAGTATAGCTGGGACATGTTGGCCGGTGTGGACAAGTTGGGCCGAAGGGCATGTTTCCACGCTGTATCACTCTCTGACTCTATAATTGCAGATACTGGTTTACATCGTAGAGAGGCACAAAATTGTGGAGTAAATACTGAGGTCAGGCAGCATCTCAGGAGAAAAGAAATAGGTGATGTGTCGGGTCAAGACACATCACCCTTCTTCAGACAGAGAGTCAGGGGAGAGGGTAACTAGAGGCATGAAAAGGAACAGAACAAATCAGCTGACACCAATGACCTAGGTAATGTGGAGCCCACAATGGTCCATTGTTGGCTGTGGAAGTGGTAATAACGAAGGGATACGAACATTGTAACTAGCAGGATGACTAGGGTGGAGGAGGAACGGAGAAAGAGGGAATGCCAGGGTTACTTGAAATTAGAGAAATCAATATTCATATCGCTGGGTTGTAAGCTGCCCAAACAAAATATTTGGTGCTGATCGTCCATTTTGCGTGTGGCTCCGCTCTGACAGTCGAGGAGGCCCAGGACAGAAAGGTCAGTGTGGGAATGGGAAGGGGAGATAAAATGTTTGTCAACCAGGAGATCAAAGTTTGAACAGGACCTGTTAACAGGTTGAATCAGAATTTTAGAATGCATTGCTCATATGGCAAAAAATATTCAATGTCTCTCGCTCTCTCTTTACCCCAAACTCAGTTTTAATCAGTTATTTCCTCCATTGATGAAAGCATGCAGATATCAGTACGTCTCCAATGTAGCATCACTAACCACAGACTCGCTCTCCATGCCCCCTCTGGTCATAGTCAGTGCCCTCAGAGTTGGTAAGTCATTACGTCAGCTTCCTTCCACCTGCTACACAAACTCTGCGCTGAGGTGAAACCTCATGTTATTCTGTTGATTTTTTTCTCTCATTTTAGCAGAGACAGAAAAAATTCATAATCGCAATCTAAAAGCAGAGATGGGATCTGAGAGAGCTCTGGTGCTGGATAGACTTGCAAGCAACGTCGCCAAGCGGAAAAGCTCAATGCCTCAAAAATTCATCGGTAAGAATTTAGATGCTTTATTTTAATCATGTAACTAAGCTGGCTTCTGACGCCCACCAGTTCCTGCAGATAAAGCTGAGGATTTTGACACACTAGTATTTGCATTGTGCATTAATTTAATTAAGGTAGCACTGCCATTTCTGTTCATTCTTGTACCAGAGGTCGGCCTTTACACAAATAGAACCACGAAGAAGCGCTGCAGAAATAGAAATTGCGGGACTGTTGGAGCTTTTGTGTAATTGAAGAATGCATCTACGTTGGAGTGTGAAAACATTTTGAGAGTCAATATTTCATTCAAATTATTATTTTGTAATAAATTTTACTTTGTAAGGAATTTGTAAGGAATTAAAAAATGACAGTTAGCAATGTAATTACTTTACATTGCATATAGAAAGCAATGTAAATATAACACAAACACTGTGAAACTACGCACATCTAATGTCTGACAGTACAGTTGTGTACAAATAATGATAATTTAATTTTAGGCACTGTATTATCATGATATTATTACCACAAATTTAACATTTTTGCTTCACGTTTTCGCATTTTCACCATTCCATCCCTTTAAAGTTAATTTATCACCAGTGAGACATTTATAAATGTCAGAACGTTATTGAGTAGGCACCACCCTCAATTTTAGCAGTAGAATTACACGTAAACAAAGGAAATGTTCCAGTGAATATCACATTTTTGCAGACAAAAATGAAGACTGTAGATAAATTATATTAAGAATTAATCCGCTCCTCCGGCAGTATCATAACACGAAGAGAAGCTGGTTCTGTCAGTGGCCTGATCATGTTAATATTCTGACCTTTGTTCTGTTCTTATGCAGCTGCGTGGTTTTGAGATTCCATGTATGCAGCAGTATTTTTTTTATGACAAATGCGTTACATAAGTATATTTACTGGGAGATAATAACCATTTTAGAAAAAATATATTTGAAATTGTTTATGGCATTTTCTGCTTTTTTGAGAAATTGTAAAATTAGCCAATCGGTTTTTTAAAATATTGGTTTGAGAATCAATTTTGTTCGGATTGAACCTCAGTCATTTTTTGAATACTTATCCATTAAGTAATGTGAAAGCATTTGCATGTCAAAGAATCAAATGCATGGCCTTGCATAAATAAGATGCCAATGAACTGGTGAAATATCCTGTTGTATTTGTTAGTGTCATCCACTTGTCAGTTCCAATTAACTTTGCCGATCTGAAAAAATGTAATATTAGAGTTTCAGATAGACGGAAGTAGCAAGAGATTAGAAAATACTGAACTCTGTGGTATTTTAACCCCTTTAATGGTCCTGGTTATTATCTTTCACATCCCCTGAACATTTCCACAGGAATGTTTAAAACAAACTAAACATTTCCACTTTATTTTGATGCTTGTGCTATTGTGTTAATGAAGTTTTTTATGCGGAGGATTAGTAGAGTAATTCTGCAAAGATGACTGAAACTGAGTAATGAAGTGTTAATGTGGATCAAAGTGCCCAATCTTTTCCTGTTCACAGGATGCAGTTTCTCACCATTTTTCTGAACTCTTGTTATCTATGTGAAAATAAAACACAGAAAGTAACAAGTATCCAGCTAAAATCATCTCAACAATTGCTTTCATCTGCTGGAGTTATGGTGACATTTATCTTGCCCGTAAATGAAACATAACGATAGCTTCTTGTATGCTTTAGTCATTAAGCAAACCCACACCAGTACTGGGACTGTACATGTTTTAGTAGAGAGCAGCAAAAAGCAACATCCTCAGCCCCACCGTCAGATTACTTCACATCATGCTGATGAAGCTTTCAACGTGAGTCATTTATCTCAGTTTCAAAATAATTAAGGCAGGTCTGCTGTTGTAAACGGCTTGGGTACAAGGTTTCTATCAGCTCTTTATAAGTCAGACATGATACATTTTCATCAGCAGAGCATGTTTATTCTGTGCTGCAGTCATAGAGTCATACAGCATGGAACCAGGCCCTTTGGCCCAACTTGCCCACCAACCAAAATGGTGCAAAATGAGCATCTACACTGCTCCCACCATCCCGTGCAAGGCCCATAACCCTCCAAACCTGCACTATCAATGTACCTGTCCAATTGTCTCTTAAACGTTATGATAGTACCTGCCTCAACTACCTCCTCCGACAGCTTGTTCCATCCACCCATCACCCTTTGTGTAAACGGTTACCCCTCAGGTTCCTATTAAGAACAGGCTTGCAAGGGAGTTCCTATTCTTAAAAGGAAAACATTCGATCTCTACCCAACTTTCATTCCCAGCAACATCCATCTGCAATATTGTAGCATCATAGGCAGGTTCTGACTACAATGTGACCCTGAGGAAATGCTGTCTATAAATCCATTGGGCAGGTGACAGGATTGGGATTTTTCTGTGAATTCATTGTGATCCTGTTGGAACCAGGCTGTTGCTGATTAAACAGCGTGATCCTGCTGGAATGAGAATTTCCATGACACCCAAAGTGGGCTGGCTGCATTCAGATTCGGACATTACAAAATCCCGGACTGCATTCACATCTCTATCAGGCAGTGTCTATTTTTGTTTCTGGGAATCAATTGAAACAGAACATTGTTAAAAGTCACCAATGTAACTAAAACTAAAAATATACAAAAGCAATGCTCAACAAGTCACATGTAGAAAGAGAAAGAGTCGATGTTTAAGTCCACGACCTCTCATTACAACTGAAAAATGTTAGAATTGAAACATGCTTTACCTTGCAGAGACAGGGAAGTGGAGGAGAGAAGAGATGGAATTGATGTCTTTGACAGTGTGGAAACTATATGAGTGAATAACACAGATGGCAGTGGTGACAGCTGAGGGAGGGAGGTGAAGACTTTATTAAATTGGATATTCTTTTGGCAGAGATGGAAATTGAAAGAGATTCAGGAAGAAAGGAAAAAGAATATCAGATCAAGGAGGAAATGTGAGATGCACACTGGGAGAGCAAAACACTGCATGAAAAACTGAAAACGTTAGAAGCAGCAAGGCAGGCAGCATCTGTGGAGAGGGTTAACCTTTCACCAGAACTATGAAAGGTTAGAGATTAAAAATAGCTTTGAGTTGTGGGTGGGGGTTGTGAGGAGGATGGAGAAATCTATAGGGGACGTTCATGAGAGGGAGAAGCCCAGGAGAACCTGTATAGTACCATCTGATAAAGGACATTGAACGTTGGGTGGGTGTGTAAATAGTCGATTAATTAATTAATCTCTTCTAGTGTCAATCTTTTATCAGAACCTCTTCTGCTCGTAAATCATCCTCTGCATCAGCTCTAATTTCCTGTGCAATCCTGATAGTCACTGTCTAACTCAATTGCATTCTCCAATGTACTCAATAATTGAGCACTTACAGCACTCTGGTGTAAAAAGCTGCAATGATTCACTACCCTATTGGTAAAGAAATGACTTTTCTTATTCCTAAATGTGCATCCCTTGGGCCTGAGAGTCTCCCAGTTCTGGAATCTCATCTTCCCGTCTTTCAAAATCTTGTACGTTCCAGTGACATCATATCACCTTCTAAATGCTTAAAGGTTGGTTCAGTCTTGAGGCAAGATTACATTTGAATTTAACCAGAAGTTAATGAGAATCTTTAGTTCAAAGCACTTGTAAATTGCCCATGAACATCATCTACCATGTTCAATCAAAAATAATTTTCACATGGTAGACTTTTTAAACAAATGACCACTGGTTGAAGGCAGAAGTGGTGTTCATGGCTGACTAAATGCCAGAGAAGATTGCAGGAGAGGATGGTTTCATTTACTGATTCCTATGTTGAGGCAGGTCGAGTAGCAACATTTAAAATACATTTCAACAGGTGCGCACATATGAACGGTTTACAGGGAAATGGGCCAAATGCGGGCAGGTGGGAATAGTGTAGATGGGGATCTTGTTGGAATGGGCAAGTTGGGCCAAAGGACTTGCTCCTATGCTGTTTGACTCCATGACTTGGCATTAATTCTTCCTAGTCCCGAGAAGGAACCAAGATCTGAAGATTAATGCATTCATCATCTTCTGGACTGTTGTCATTTTCAAAATAAATCTTCTGTAGGCTCAAGTGCAGGGTCTCCCAGCACTATTTCACATTCCCAGTCTGAACCTGTTCATACTCTGGTTTCCAAGATGATGCATTTTAAAAGGGTAATAAACAGTCCTTGCTTGAGTCAATTTTATTGCCCTGTTAGATGAAAGATTTTCAAATGATTTTCTAGCCTCAGAGGTTTCTTCATTCCATTCCTGTTGTCTAATGCTGACCTAACGGCTGCTTCTACTCATGGCCTGGATTCTCCAAGCTGGTGGTGTGTTCAAGTAAAAATCTCAACTTGGCCAACCCAAAACTGAACCAAATCGGAATGTTTCCTTGGAAGGTGTCACCAAGCTGCACTCACAACTGTTTCACATCCTCACTCATCCTTGGATGGTTTCTCCAAAAAAGGCACATCAGCCAGAGAGGATGAGCAACGCCTGATCACGTTAAACTCAGGTCCCTCTGTGCAAGGCATAACCACGTTTAAATCAGGGAATGCTGTCAAACATGATTGTATGTACACTGGAGGCCAGGGCCGGCCTTAGGAGGTGCGGGGCCCAATTGGGAACAATTTTGGTGAGCCCCAGGTTCCCAGCCAAGATCTGTCAGCCATGTTATATAGTTTATATTATGAAATTGTACACTAAGGTGCTATGGATTATACACAGTCTTAATCTCTCCTGCCCCGGTCTGGCTGTCAGTAAGTACCTCCGCTGGCTTCCACCCTTTACCAGAGCTGCTAATTACCATTAAACTGCATTATGTGATTGGACACAATGCCTTTGGAGGCAGCGGCTGATTGGACGGGAGGAGACCGAATTGTTGATTGGATGAGAATTTTAAGGCAAGCTGGTTGATGATTGGGACACATCTCTGCATTCAGGAGGCTGCCGTTGTTAGAATCACCAGCTCTGAGACCAGAGTGGGTAAAGTGACCTGCGATCAATACCTAAGATGATAGCTCTTCTCAAATTAAAAAAAATAGTGAAGCTTTTCACTCTAACCATGATGGCTAGAGCTTCTTGCAAGGTGATCGATGACCTCGCTAAGTAAATGAAGAGACTTTTAAATTACTTGAAATAAAAGTTGATTTATCTTTGTAACAAATGTCAACCGTGCTTCTAATGAAAGATAAATCAATACACTTCTTTCTCTAGGGTACACAAAGTGCTGGAAAAACTCAGCGGGTGCAGCAGCATCTATGGAGCGAAGGAGATAGGCAACGTTTTGGGCCGAAACCCTTCTTCAGACTCCTATCTCCTTCGCTCCATGGATGCCTGCTGCACCCGCTGAGTTTCTCCAGCATTTTGTGTACCCTCGATTTTCCAGAATCTGCAGTTCCTTCGTAACGCTTCTTTCTCTAAACTTCTGTAAATTCAGTTGACTTTTATTTAAAGGGGAAGATGCAAACATTGTCAGCTCCACATGGCCTTCACCCAGAGTGACTGGGGAGTCCAGAACCAGGGGCCACAGTTTAACAATAAGGGAGTAGGCCATTTAGGACTGAGATGAGGAAAAACCTTTTCACACAGAGCGTTGTGAATCTGTGCAATTCTCTGCCACAGAAGGCAGTGGTGGCCAATTCACTGGATGTTATCAAGAGAGACTTAGATTTAGCTCTTAGGGTTAACGGAATCAAGGGATATAGGGAGAAAGCAGGAACGGGGTACTGATTTTAGATGATCAACCATGATCATATTGAATGGCAGTGCTGGCTCGATGGGCCGAATGGCCTACTCCTGCACCTATTTTCTATGTTTCTGTTTCTATGAAATGCATGTTCCATTCTCGTGCGGGATTTGAAATCCCCGTCAAGTCATAATGTGCCAATAAAGATGCTCTGCTTTCTTTCCATAGATTATCTGCTCTAGTTTAGTTTAGTGATACAGCACGGAAACAGGCCCTTCGGCCCATCGATTCCGCACCGACCAGCAATCCCCACACAAAAACACTATCCCACACACACTAGTCACAATTTACATTTGTACCAATCCACAACCTACAACCTATACGTCTTTGGAGAGTGGGAGGAAACCGAAGATCTCGGAGAAAACCAATGCAGATCACGGGGAGAACGTATAAACTCCGTACAGACAGCACCGGTCATCAGGAAAGTACCCGGGTCTCTGGCGCTGTGAGGCAGCGACTCTATCGCTGCGCCACCGTGCCGCAAAGGTATCTTGTGCGAGATTTGAAATTCCCGTCAAGTCATAATGAACCAATAAAGATGCTCTGCTTTCTTTCCATAGATTATCTGTTTAGTTTAGTTGCGAGATACAGCGCGGAAACAGGCCCTTCGGCCCACCGAGTCCGCACCGACCCCTGCACACTAACACTATCCTGCACACAGTTCTTCAGACTGACTCAGGGGAGAGGGAAACTAGCGGTATGAAAAGATACAGAACAAACCCCGGAACAGAATGATCTGTCCTGTACCTTTTCTCACCTCTAGTTTTCCTAATAAACCATGGAAACAAAGATAGACACAAAAAGCTGCAGTAACTCGCATCTCCGGATAGAGGTAATGGGTGACGTTTTGGGTTGAGACCCTTCTTCAGACCCTTCAACCATTGAACCAGCTCATTGGAGGTCTGTGAAACAGTGCAGGGCAATGCAACTTCTAGTTTTGTCCAGCACATTGGGGAAGCAAGATATGCTTTACTCTAAAACCTTGGTAACAAAAGTCAATTACCCCTCCCCAATAGAAAGAAACCGCAGATGCAGCCGTCACCACAAAACGTCAATTATTCCAGGAATGCCGAGGCGACAGGGTGAGAGAGAGGGAGTGAGAGAGCGAGAGAGAGACGAGATGGGGAGCGGGGGAGAGAGAGTGCGGGAGAGAGAGTGCGAGAGAGAGAGAGAGAGAGAGAGAGAGAGAGACACAATGTGGGTCGGTAGGTGAATGACTTAACCTGCACACCAAAAAGAAGGTCGCGGTTTGAGCCCTCAACCATGATGGTGAGTTTTAAAAAATTCTCAACGTGTCATCAATGCATCGATCTACATTCCTCAGTAAATGTAATTGTGTTTTGACCAAGTATTAATGATGTTGCGTTCCTTTGAATAAAATTCACAGGGTGTCATTAATACTTGGTCAAAACACAATTACATTTACTGAGGAATGTAGATTGATGCATTGATGACAGATTGTATAACTACTTGTTAACTACTGGCTGGTAACAAGTGCTAACAGTAGTAGTTAACAAATCGTTTTTGTCTGATGGCCGGTGCAGTGGTTTTTATCCATGTTCGTTTAAAAAAAAAAATCTTTATGTAACAAGGTAAATGTTTTTGTTTTTTTAATGTGTATTTAGTAACACGAATTCATGTTTCCATACAAAATACGGAAAATTAGCGCGGCGCTTCCCATAGGCGTGGGGCCCAATTGGGAGCAATCGGTCCAAACGGCTTAAAGCCGGCCCTGCTGGAGGCACTCATCAAGCTGGGAAGAATGAGTGACAAAAGGCAGTGAAATGCTGGATTGTACCTCAGTGGCCCTCACAGTGGAATTATACAGCCCAAAGAAATGGAAGAGGATATTGTTGCTGTTTGTGCAAAAGTGAGCAGTAGTCTCTACAACATTTATGATGCTGTGGCATCGTCTGGCAACATTATAATCATGCTGGTGCCACCAAGGCTTCTGAACCATTCTGTCTTTCAACCTGATGCTCCATCAGAATCTAAATGTAAATTTATTTTTTGATCATTTTATGTGTCAGAATGAAATCCTGCTTTTCACATTGAGTTCAAAAGTGCATGATTCACGTGATTGTTTCTAAAAGTGAGTCATCTCACACCCTGTTCGGTAAAGTTTCCCAGACTGTGGGACAGAGACCCACCCCGCTATCCACACACAGATTTGGCTGATAGTTTCACAGACTCACATATCAGCCGTAAGATCACCTAGAATTCTCAGCAGGGCCACTCCTGTTTCCTCTTTCACATGCATCTCCCCCACAATTTACTTCATAGCTCCCCCCCTAAAAAGTGTTCTCTTCATAAAATATGAACGTTTTCAGGCAGGTGGAGTGGCAACCTGTGGCAGAGGAGCCGGTTCCTGTGCAGTTCCTAACCTAGTTGGGGTCAATTATCATTTGAGTCTATCAGCTACGTACAGTGGCTTGCAAAAGTTTTCATACCCCACTTTTCCACATTTTGTCACGTTACAACCACAAACGTAAATGTATTTTATTGGGATTTTATGTGATAGACCAACACAAAGTGGTGCATAATTGTGAAGTGGAAGGAAAATGATACATGGTTTCCAAATTTTATTACAAATAAAAGACTGAAAAGTGTGGCATGCAAAAGTATTCTGCCCCCCTGAGTCAATACTTTGTAGAACCACCTTTCGCTGCAATTACAGCTGCAAGTCTTTTGGGGTATGTCTCTACCAGCTTTGCACATCTAGAGACTGAAATGTTTGCCCATTCTTCTTTGCAAAATAGCTCAAGCTCAGTCAGATTGGATGGAGAACGTCTGTGATCAGCAACTTTCAAGTCTTGCCAGAGATTGGATTTAGGTCTGGACTTTGACTGGGCCATTCTAACACATGAATATGCTTTGATCTAAACCATTCCATTGTAGCTCTGGTTGTATGTTTAGGGTCGTTGTCCTGCTGGAAGCTGAACCTCTGCCACAGTCTCAAGTCTTTTCCAGACTAACAGGTTTTCTTCCAAGATTGCCCTGTATTTGGCTCCATCCATCTTCCCATCAACTCTGACCAGCTTCCCTGTCCCTGCTGAAGAAAAGCATCCCCACAGCATGATGCTGCCACCACCATGTTTCACAGTGGGGATGGTGTGTTCAGGGTGATGTGCAGTGTTGGTTTTCCGCCACACATAGCGTTTTGCATTTAGGCCAAAAACATCAATTTTGGTCTCATCAGACCAGAGCACCTTCCTCCACATGTTTGCTGTGTCCCCCACATGGCTTGTGGCAAACTGCAAACGGGACTTCTTATGGCTTTGTTTCAACAATGGCTTTCTTCTTGCAACTCTTCCATAAAGGCCCGATTTGTGGAGTGCACGACTAATAGTTGTCCTGTGCACAGATTCTCCCACCTGAGCTGTGGATCTCTGCAGCTCCTCCAGAGTTACCATGGGCCTCTTGGCTGCTTCTCTGATCAATGCTCTCCTTGCCCAGCCTGTCAATTTAGGTGGACGGCCATGTCTTGGTAGGTTTGCATTTGTGCCATACTCTTTCCATTTTCGGATGATGGATTGAACAGTGCTCCGTGAGATGTTCAAAGCTTGGGATATTTTTTTATAACCTAACCCTGCTTTAAACTTCTCCACAACTTTATCCCTGACCTGTCTGGTGTAATCCTTGAGGTTCATGATGCTGTATGTTCACTAATGTTCTCTAAGAAACCTCTGAGGACTTCACAGAACAGCTGTATTTATACTGAGATTAGATTACACACAAGTTCACTCTATTTACTAATTAGCTGACTTCTGAAGGCAATTGGTTGCTCTGGATTTTATTTAGGGGTATCAGAGGAAAGGCGGCTGAATACTTTTGCACGCCACACTTTTCAGTTTTTTATTTGTAAAAATATTTGAAACCCATGTATCATTTTCCTTCCACTTCACAATTATGCGCCACTTTGTGTTGGTCTATCACATAAAATCCCAATAAAATACATTTACGTTTGGGGTTGTAACATGACAAAATGTGGAAAAGTTCAAGGGCTATGAAAACTTTTGCAAGCCACTGTATATGGAGCAAAGACAGACCCTGACACTTGTGTGAGTCGAGCAGCGATTGCATGCTCTGCTGGTGATAAAGGCACAGACAAAATAAAGTACAGCTTGGTGCCCAACTGAAGTAATACAGAGAGCCCATGGCGTGCCTAGTTTTGCCACTGACA
Source organism: Raja brachyura (assembly GCA_963514005.1). Next base: position 676,042 of record OY740812.1, read on the forward strand.
ATGGCATGCCAACAGTTACATTGCTTTTTGCATCAATCCTGTCCCAGCCAGCTGCAGACACTGACCCACTTCCTACTCCTCTGTACCTTCACAGACCCTCCTCCTGCTATCTTGATAGCTCCTCTGTTCAGACTTGCTCACCGTTCAGACTGTTCACACTTCATGCCTCTGTTCACAGGCTACTTTCAAGTGGAGTGACTGTAATTCTGTCTGTGGTTGAGAATAGATTTTGTCATGGAATAAATGTTGCTTCAGAGGAGGTAACTTTAGATGTGCCTTCAATCTGTGAGCATTGTTGCTGTATTAGTGGTCACCCCCATGAAGACCTTTTTTGAATATTAGTCATTGTAGCAGAGAGCTATATTTATAAACATGCACTCACACATTTGGAAAGGTAGTACAGGAGGAACCAAGGTCCATGAAGCAAACATATCACGTGAATCCCAATTGTATTTTGTTGTTTTCTGTCTCCTAATTAAAGAATTACCTGCACAGGACAATATTCAGGCTGGAGGTTTGTGGTCAGAGGAGTTCTGCAGGGATCTGTGCTGGGACATCTGCTGGTTGTGATATACATAAATTAATTGGATGTACTGTAAATGAGTTGGTGTACATTTGCTGGGGTCACGGACTGTGAGGAAGGCTGTCATAGTATACAGTGGTGTATGAATCAGCTACAGAAATGGCTGGAGAAATGGTAGATGGAGTTTAATTTGAGCAAGTGTGAGGTGTTTCACTTTGGAAGGTCAAATGTATGGTGAAAATATACAATTAATGACATGACCCTTAACAGAATTGAAGTGCAGAGAGATTCTGGGATATGTCCATAACTCCCTGAAAGTGGCAACACAAGTAAATAGAGTGGTAAAGAAAGCATATGGTGGTTCAGGGCATTGAGTAGAAGAATCAGGAATTCAAGATGCAGATTTATATGACTCTGGTTAGGCTGCATTTGGAGTATTGCAGTTCTGGTCGCCCATTACAGGGAGGATGTGGAGGCTTTGGAGAGGGTGTAGAAGAGTAGGCTGTGGGCCGAGGAGCTTTTTCGTTCAGGTTCGTGACCCAACTCACGGAACTACCTGAATTTTTAACATATTGTGTAAACATATTATATAAATCATACCTGAAACTCGTCAAGACCAAAACCTGCACATTTTTTTGAAATATGGGAAAAACTTCCCATTTTCTGAGTAGTAATTGTCCAATCAATGCACGTTTGACATTGAGGTTGGCTGCAATTTGACCAATCCCGTATTTGTTTTATGGTCGCAAGGCAGCGAGGACCCTGGGATCATGGCTGCCTCCTCATTACATCAAAACAATAACAAGGTTTCCAAGGAATAAAGGTAATGCTTACCTTGCTGATCATTTTGTTTTTCAATTCATTTATCTTTATAAAGTTATGATGCGAAATGTTAAATATAAATGATCAATGACAAATGTACAACTAAGGTTAGGATTAGGACTAGGATTAGGGTCAGGGTCAGTCGGTTGGCCGAGCGTGTCGGCAGGCCGATGGATGCTGTGGAGGATCGGTCGGACTGTCGGTCCGTCGGTGGGTGGTGAGAGTGGCAGGGCTGTCAGTGAATGGCCGGTGGATGCTGCGAGGGTGTCAGTCAGGCTGTCAGTAGGCCGGTGGATGCTGCGAGGGGGTCAGTCAGGCTGTCAGTGAATGGCCGGTGGATGCTGCGAGGGGGTCAGTCAGGCTGTCAGTAGGCCAGTGGATGCTGCGAGGGGGTCAGTCAGGCTGTCAGTGAATGGCCGGTGGATGCTGCGAGGGGGTCAGTCAGGCTGTCAGTAGGCCAGTGGATGCTGCGAGGGGGTCAGTCAGGCTGTCAGTGAATGGCCGGTGGATGCTGCAAATGGTCGGTCGGGTAGTTGGTCGGCCGGTGGATGCTGCGAGGGCTTGGTCGGGCTGTCGGTAGTGGTGGGCCAGTAGTAAGTAGTAACTAGTAGTAACTGTCGGTAGTGGTGGGCCAGTAGCCAGTAGTAACTACCAAGTAGTAAAAGTAGTAATTAGTAGGCCGGTGAGTGCTGCGGAATTCTCTGCCTCAGATGGCGGTGGAGGCAGGTTCCCTGGATGCTTTCAAGGGTGAGATAGATAGGGCTCTTAAAAATAGCGGAGTCAGGGGATATGGGGAGAAGGCAGGAACGGGGTGCTGATTGGGGATGATCAGCTATGATCACATTGAATGGTGGTGCTGGCTCGAAGGGCCGAATGGCCAATTCCTGCACCTATTTGTAAAGAATTAGTGCTTACACAGATGAATCTTTACTACTACTTTATTAATTAAACACACACATCACTGCCCTAGCTGTACGTGGTCTGTCACGGATACTAGAGAGAGAGCTGTGGGTGGGAAGGTCTATTGAAAGGGTCGGTCGGGCTGTTGCAGTGAACGTGCGGGCGGACTGACGGAGCCGGCGTTATGGGGGTGCTGAAGGCCGCCCGGGTGGCGTGCAGGTCAATGCTGCTCCCCACCATCATCACCACAACGATCCAGAAGGGCATGCTGGTCGAGGTGGACGCGCTGAGCGGCCACACGTAAGGTGCTGCAGCCGGTCCCAAAGCAGCTCCAGCTCCAGCTCCAGCCGTGGGCAGCTCTGGAAGAGGGGCGAGTTAGGGTTAGGCATTTTCCTGTCAGTGGAAGATGCCTTTGCCTTCCCCCAGCCTGGCACTTTCAAACAAAATTTTGTTTCTGCAGTCATACAAACCAGAATAAAACCAAGACACACAATTTACACAGACATCCATCACAGTGAATCTCCAAACACCTCCTCACTGTGATGGAAGGCAAAGTCTTGTCTCTCCCCTGTACTTTATTCTTCTCCCGATGTTAAAGCCCCTGGCGGGCGATGGCAAGTCCCGCGGGCGTTAAGGCCGCGCTGGGCGATATAAGGCCCCGCTCCGGGTCTTGATGTTGGAGCACCCGGCGGGCAACGGTAAGTACCGCTGCTGTTTAAGCCACGCCGGGCGATGTAAGGCCCCGTTCCGGGTCGTATTTAACCCCGCGATTCCAGCGGGAGAAGTTGCCGTTGCGGGAGCTCCGAAAAGCGGAATCCCACCAGGGACCTGCGAGCTCCCGATGTCACCGTCCATAGGGCCTGCGGCTGGAGCCTCCGAAGCTCCGAAGTTGGGTCACAGCCGCGCGCCAGCACAGCTCTCCACGCTCCGAAGCCGGCCAGCTCCGCAATGGTAAGTTCGCAGGCTCCGTGACTGGAGCCCCAGGTCGATTCCGGTTGGAGGCCGCCGGCTCCACGATGTTAGGCCCCAACGACAACGGGGACCCGACAGGGAAAAGGTCGGGTCCCCCGTACAGGGAAGAGATTTAAAAGTTTAAAAAGTTCCCCCTGCTCCCCCACATATACACAGCTAAAGACTAAAACAAAAAACATACACCTAATGGGACAAAAATAAAGAAAAGACGGACGGACTGCAGTCGAGCCGCTGCCACAAGGCGCAAGGCGCCAATATGATTTAAATAGACTGCAACACGGAAATAGGTCACCGTGGTGTAATATGGGCATTGGACACTAGATGGCGCTTACTTTTTCGATCTGATTTTCTAATTAGTTTAATTAATTAATGTGCAACTTTTGGCACTGACGAGTTATGACTTCCCTCTCAATTATATTCTATCTAAATCTGTGCAAAATTGCATGTAATTCCAAGACATGGGTCTAGACACATTTTTGATGCTCGGCCCACAGCCTAGGGAGAGGGTTACCAGAATGATGCCTGGATTAGGAGGCATTAGCTCCAGGGAAAGGTTGGACAGACATATTGAGTAGAGAAGACCATGTCGTTTAAGAGACTTTTAGATATGCAGGGAATGGATATGGATCATGTGCAAGCAAAAAATAGTTGGTTTGGCACAGATATTGTGGGCCAAGGGGCCTGTACCTGGGCTGTACTGTTCTGTTCTGTTCTGTAGAGTCATACACCACAGAAACAGGCCCTGTTGCCCAACCCGCACGTCTGTTGCCCAACCCGCACTTCTACTACCTCCTCTGGCAGCACATTCCATATACCCACCACCCTCTCTGTGGAAAATAAATTCCCATCAAGTTTCCATTAAATCTTTCTCCTCTCACCGTAAACATATGTGCTCTGATTCCTGATTCCCCTACTCTGGGGAAACTACTCTGTACATTCTCCCTTTGTGTTATCCTCATGGTCTCTGTATGATCACCCAGCCTCCTGCACTCCAAGGAATAAAGTCCTAGCCTGCCCAACCCCTCAAGTCCTGGCAACATCTTCATAGACCTTCTCTGCACACTTTGCAGCATAACAACATTTTTCCTATAGCAAAGAATTAAGCCAATTCTCTATCCAGTTGGCTAGCTCTCACTGGATCTCATGCAATCTAACCCTCCAGAGCAGCCAACAATGCCATTTTCTATCTTCATAGCTCCATTCTTTGCTATATTGTCTTTGAAGTTTTCAACTGATCCCTGCATAATGTTTAGAGTTGCAATCGCAAGTTTGTCTTGCATGCAAAAACTAAATGATACATTTTTCATCAGCAATGTTCCACAGGAACATTCACACAGTTTTACTGAACACCTCTGTGCCCAATTCAAAAGCTGCTGTAAGTGTTTTCAAGTCCATGTGTATGAGTGGAGTCGTTTCTGGTCAGGAGTGTGAAGCTCCCGTGGTTGTCACCCACAGCCAGCTCATGCTGTGACATTTCAGTTGAGTTTTTCACCCCTTAGCCTGCAAGTGCAGCTCTGTGCGAGCTGTGGATCACACAGCCAGCTGCTGCAGTCACAGGAGGCAAGGCACTGAACCCTGACCATCAGTGCCGGCACATGGAGGGAATGGAAGAGGGCACAGTCTCCGAGAACATCAAAAGTTAAAAAAGATAAACTTGGGTTTAAAGTCAATTAAATAATTGAACATTGGAATAATTCCATGCCAATGGAAATTGTTCCTGCAAGTGACATGTGTACAAAGCAGGAAATTAATAAAGTGAAGGTGCTAAGAAGACTTATTTTAGTTACTGATGTGATAGTCTCAGTTTCATGCTATTTGTTCACAGTAGTGTTACAAACTATTGCCCACATTTTAAATCGTTTTTCTCTACGTAAAACATGCAAATATAAATGCATCATCTGTGTCCCAGGGTGTGCATGGAATTGGAACTATTTCCCACACACTGTTTCTGGGCTGAAGCCTTTGTGAAGCGGTGCATGGTGTTTCCCCCCACTGGCGTCTCAGATGCCAGTAAACAGCCCGGCTGACAGCTGGCAGATCTGTCTCCCCCTGCACACTCCCTGTGCATGTTCATCTAGTTCTTAACTACATTTCATTTCACTTGCTCTTCCAACTTACACCCAGCACTGCCCAGAAACTCATTTAAACTCCCCTACTGGTGAGCTGTTGGTGGGCTTCAGAGGGTGGTGGGTATATGGAATGAGCTGCCAGAGGAGGTAGTAGAGGCAGGTATTATAACAACATTTAAAAGGCATTTGGTTAAGTACATGTTATGAACTAAAGTAAACTTTGTTATTCTTGCACACACAGGTGAGAAGCAGTTCTGCCTGGGCTATCAAGACCTGCAATACACCTCAGCTCCATCTTATGAGAAGGAGGGTGAAATGATGCAGGCACGTTTCATGGACCAAGCTATCAACAATGCCATTTCCTACTTGGGGGCAGAGTCGTTGCGGCCCCTTGTCCAGACACCTCCTGCCCCCACTGCAGAGATGGTGTCTGTCATCAGCAGCCTTTACCCACTCTCTCTCACACGCTCTGACACCTCTAATGGTCACCCAAGGGTAGCAGTCACAGAAAACAGTGGCTCGCAGGTGAAAGCAAAGTTGGAGAGAGGAGGCTCGCCCAGCAACAGCTGCCAGGACTCCACGGACACAGAGAGCAACCACGAGGGTCATGCCTACCTGCAGCACCACATGATGGCGCCTCGCTTCAGAAATGGCCTGGCTGCAGCCAAAGAGAATCCAAAACCATTTGACATCGTGAAGGCAGCCACGGGGCCAGGGCATGAGATGCTCAAGGTCATGACCAATGAGGGTGAGCAAGTCAGGGTCTACAAGTGTGACCACTGCCGAGTGTTGTACCTGGATTACGTCATGTTCACCATACACATGGGATGCCATGGTTTCCGTGATCCATTTGAATGTAATGTGTGTGGGTACCGTAGCCGTGACAGATACGAGTTCTCCTCACATATAGCAAGAGGGGAACATGGTTACTGTAGAAAATAAGCTGCAGCCATCAAATTCCATCCAGGGACAAAAAAATATTTTTACAACTCAAGCTTAGCTTTTATACTTAATGCTCCGTTTCAGTGCCTTAGAGAGGCTTGGTACTGCGACACAAAGGGCAATGCAATAACCTGGATAACTTGGCGGCATTACCTTACAGCAGGAAATAACTCAGCGTGTAACATTTGAGCAACTCGGAATGACTGAACCAAGCTGCACATTGTCCTCTAGGCACAGACATTGCACCCAGTTTCTTCCAAAATTACTATAAGTAACCAGCTTCAACATTTGGTCTTCAATGTTCTGGACTCTGTGAAGTTATGGCGAAGATCTCCTCTCAGGATTCCTTGCGTGTTGGGGGACTGAAGGCTCTCACCGTTAATATCACGAGCAGCGGACATCATGTTCCCAGTCTACAACAGATGGCCTTCTGTGAGTGGAGCGCTGACATTCACACAGTTAGACAGTCTCTTGGACATACCTCCACTGCACCAGTTCTTGTTAATTTGGTCTTGAGAATGACTAATTTCCTTCATGAAACCTGTACCTCAATTGTTGTTCTTACAAATTGTTTTAATTCTGTTTCTCAAATCTAAACTAGACTAAAATTCTGGGGTATTCCATAGTTCAGAACTCGTGTTTAGTTTAGAGATGGAACATGGAAGCAGGCCATTTGGCCCATTGAGTCCGGGCTCATCATTCATCACCCATTCATATCGATTCTATTTTAGCCCACTTCCACGTCAAATTCCTACAAATTAGAGGCAATTTACAGAGGCTAATTAGTTTGGTTTATTATTGTCACATGTATCTAGGTACAGTGAAAAGTATTTTTGTTGGGTGCTCTCCAGTCAGCGGAAAGACTATACATGATTATAATCAAGCCGTCTACAGTGTACAGATGAGGATAAAAGGAATAACATATAGTGCAAGATAAAGTCCAGTAAGCCCAATTAAAGATAAGCCGAGGGTCTCCAATGTAGGTTGGTCAGGACCGCTCGCTAGTTGGTGAGAGGACTGTTCAGTTGCCTGATAACAGCTGGGAAGAAACTGTCCCTGAATCTAAAAGTGTGCATTTTCACACTTCTGTACCTCTTGTCCGATGGGAGAGGGGAGTGGCCGAGGTGAGACTGGTCCTTAATGATGCTGCTGGCCTTGCCGAGGCAGCGTGAGGTGTAGATGGAGTCAATGGAAGGGAGGTTGGTTTGCATGATGGTCTAGACTATGTCAATAGACAATAGGTGCAGGAGTAGTCCATTCGGCCCTTCGAGCCAGCATTGCCATTAATGACTGATCATCCACATTCAGTACCCTGTGCCTGCCTTCTCCCCATATCCCTTGACTCCACTATCTTTGAGAGCTCTATCTAACTCTCTCTTGAAAGCATCCAGAGAATTGGCCCCACTGCCTTCTGAGGCAGAGAATTCCACAGATTCACAACTCTCTGGGTGAAAAAGTTTTTCCTCATCTCCATTCTAAATGGCCTATCCTTAAACTGTGGCCCCTGGTTCTAACATCAAGAACATGTTTCCTGCCTCCAGCATGTCCAATCCCTTAATAATCTTTATGTTTCAATAAGATCCCCTCTCATCTTTCTAAATTCCAGAGTATACAATCCCAGACGCTTCATTCTCTCAGCATATGACAGTCCCGTCATCCCGGGAATTAACCTCGTGAACCTACGCTGCACTCCCTCAATAGCAAGAATGTGCTTCCTCAAATTTGGAGACCAAAACTGCACACAAAATTCCAGCTGTGGTCTCACGAGGGCCCTGTACTGACAGTACCCTACCCCCAATACCATGTGCTCTAATTTTGCCCACTAATCTATCAAAGGCTTTCTGAAAGTCCAGGTACACAACATCCACTGGCTCTCCCTTGTCCATTTTCCTAGTTACATCCTCAAAAAATTTCAGAAGATTAGTCAAGTTTGATTTCCCCTTCATAAATCCATGCTGACTTGATCGATCCTGTTACTGCTATCCAAATGTGCGGCTATTTCATCTTTTTTAATTCACTCCAGCATCTTCCCCACCACCGATGTCAGGCTAACTGGTCTATAATTCCCTGTTTTCTCTCTCTCGCCTTTCTTAAAAAGTGGGATAACATTAGCTGCCCTCCAATCCACAGGAACTGATCCTGAATCTATAGAACATTGGAAAATGATTTCTAGAGCCACTTTCTTAAGTACACTGGGATGCAGACCATCAGGCCCTGGGGATTTATCAGCCTTCAGTCGCATCAGTCTATACCATTTCCTGCCTAATGTGAATTTCCTTCAGTTCCTCTGCCACCCTAGGTCCTCTGGCCACTAGTACGTCAGGAAGATTGTTTGTGTCTTCCTTAGTGAAGACAGATTCAATGTACCTGTTCAACTTGTCCACCATTTCCTTGTTCCTCATAATAAATTCATCTGTTTCTGTCTTCAAGGGTCCAACTTTGGTCGCAACTAATGTTTTGCTTTTCACATACCTAAAGAAGCTTTTACTATCCTCCTTTATATTCTTGGCTAGCTTACCTTCGTACCTCATCTTTTCACCGCATATTGCCTTTTTAGTTATTTTCTGTTGCTCTATAAAAGTTTCCCAACCCTTTGGCTTCCTGCTCATCTTTGCTTTGTTATACTTCTTCTCTTTTAATTTTAAACTGTCCTTGACTTCCCTTGTCGCACCTTACTCCCCTTAGAATCTTTCTTCCTCTTTGGATTGAACTGATCCTGCACCTTCTGTATTATTCCAAGAATTACCTGCCATTGTTGTTCCACTGTCATCCCTGCTAGGGTATCTTTCCAGTCAACTTTGGCCAGTTCCTCCCTCAATGCTCCCTTTGTTCAACTGTAATACTGACACTTCCGATTTTCCCTTCTCCCACTCAAATTGTTGACTAAAACCTATCATATTATGATCACTACCTTCTAATGGCTCCTTTACCTTGAGTTCCCTTATCAATTCTGGTTCATTACACAACACTAAATCCAGAATTGACTTCTCCCTGGTAGGCTCCAATACAAGCTGTTCTCAGAATCCATCTCGGAGGCACTCCACAAACTCCCTTTGTTGGGGTCCAGTACCAACCTGATTTTCCCAGTCGAACTGCATGTTGAAATCTCCCATAACAACCGTAGCATTACCTTTGCGATATGCCAATTTTAACTCTTGATTCAACTTGCACCCTATATCCAGGCTACTGTTTGGGGGCCTGTAGATAATTTCCATTAGGATATTTTTACCCTTACAATTCCTCAGTTCTATCCATACTGAGTCTACATCTCCTGATTCTCCACAACTCTCTGCAATTTCTTGAGGCCTTGGATGGAGCAGTTTCCAAACCATACTGTGATATATCCCGATAAAATGCTTTCTATACTTTCTGTAGAAGTTGGTGAGGGTTGTTGGAGACATGCCGAATTTCCTAAGACTTCTTAGGAAGTAGAGGCATTTGTTTCGATCTGACTGGTGCAGAACAAATTGCCGGTATTTACTCCTAAGAACTTAAACCTGCATATCTTTGGGTTGTAGGAGGAAAGCGGAGCACCTGGAGGAACCCCACACGGTTACAGGGAGAACATGTAAACTCCACGTAGACACCACCTGAGGTTTGGATTGAACCCGGGTCTGAGATGAAAGAATGGGTCAACTGGGCTTGTATTCACTGGAATTTAGAAGAATGAGAGGGAATCTTATAGAAACATATAAAATTCTTAAATGATTTGACAGGCAAGATGCAGGAATAATGTTTCCAATGATGGGCGTGTCCAGAACCAGGGGTCACAGTTTAAGAATAAGGGGTAGGCGATTTAGGACTGAGATGAGGAAAAACGTCTTCACCCAGAGAGTTGTGAATCTGTGGAATTCTCTGTTGCAGAAGGCAGTGGAGGCCAATTCACTGGATGTGCAAGAGAGAGTTAGATTTAGCTGTTAGGGCTAAAGGAATCAAGATACATGGGGAGAAAGCAGGAACGGGGTACTAATTTTGGATAATCATATTGAATGGCAGTGCTGGCTCAAAGGGCTGAATGGCCTACTCCTGCACCTATTTTTCTATGTTTCTATGTCTCGGGCACTGTGAAGCAGCAACTCTACCCGCTGTGCCAGTGTGCCACCCTTTGATAAGAACTTCCTCCAACAATTCATGTCCTTAAACAAAGAGTGATCTTAGTTACCTGTCACTGACCAGCTCTCTAGTTCATGAGGATAAGTCACTAGATTGGTGAACATGAGAAGTTGTGCAGTGCAGCAATGGGCAATGGCCTACATTCCACAGTTGTACTGTGCAGGGGCACGTGTGCAGTGGAGTGACATTGGTCATCGCTTCCACCGTCTACAAGGAGAAACATCAAAATAGAATGGTAGACCTCAAAGAAAATTGCTGATTACCTTTGGTAGTCCATCCTCCTGCTTCTGTAAATAACTACCTGCTCTCTTTTACCAGCTGCCTTTATATTGTACAGGGACGATGTCAGAACCGACTCCTTATTCAGGTTGTTTGCTGCAGAGATATCACCTTATCCTATTATATTCCTGCTCCCTGATGTTTTAGCTGAAATGTTTTAAGAATAGCTGCATGTATTTTTTGTGATAGGATTAATCATTGAGCTCATTTGTATTTACTTAGACAATTTACATCAGACAAGCCTTCTTGCAGCAATTTATCCAACAGTGTAGTTCAGAATTCCTGAAATATCTCTGGGGGATATTTGCTTGAACAGATATGGCCTGATGTCACTTTTTGCATTCCCTCCAAAGGGAACACTCGGACAATGGAGTTATTTGTTTCTATTTCTGATTTACAGCATTATAATGTTTACAGGGTATTGTTGGCATATGCTAACAAGATTTTAGATAACATATCTATGTGTTTCAGGGAAGAAGGAAACGGTAAAGGACACTCTGTCAAAGTACTTTTATTTCCCAGTTCAATATAAACAAGTTAAAAACTCAATTAAATTAAACTCCTTCTAACTCTGGGATTATATGAAAAATCACTCATACTGTTAGAATCAGGACGAGGCCATTCAGCCCATCACACCTTCTCTGCCATTCAGTGAAATTATAGTTTTACCTCATTGCCACTTTCTTGCATGTTTAAAGATATCAAGTATCATTTTCAGATATCAACTGCATCTGGACAATTAATTGTGATATCCCTTGTGACTTGTGAAGCCAGTATTCCTTCCTTCCATTAATGAAATCATCAGTTTTACACTAGGAACGACTTCAGCACACTTTAACACTTTGCAAACATGGCAGGGTGGAAAAATCAAATATTAGAGGGTATAGCTTTAAGCCGGTGAGAGGGGGAAAGTTTAAAGGAGATGTGCGGGGCAGAGGGTGGTGGGTGCCGGGGGAGATATGATAGTGGTGTTTAAGATAATTTTGGAAAGGCACATGGGTATGTAGAGAATGTAGTGATGTGTTGGTCTTGGCATCATGTTTGACACAAACATTGTGGGCTGAAGGGCCTATGTTTGTGCTGTACTGTTCTATGTTCTGCCTTTATTGTGGCATCCTAGTTCCAGTACATAGCACAGTACAGACGACAATTAAATGGATTTCCAAAGATTCTGCAGCCTGCTGAAAAATAAATTCATTGTTGTGTTTACATTTGAATAACAATGAAGTTTGCTCAGATAACTGCTCAGTTAACTCATGTAGCACTGTGCCAATCCTTCACCATCGCTGGGTCTGAGCCCAGGGACTCCCTCCCCAACAGCAGGGTGAGACCATATTCACCACAAGTCGGCACTCACCCCTCACCCTCACCCTCACCTCCCCAAGGGGCAAGTAGGGATGGGCAATAAATGCTGGCTCACCCATGACAGCCAGATCCCAAAATAGGAATTGAAAATTAAACTCTTGAGAATAAGTATGTTTCTTTATTTAGAAAAAAATGTAACTGCAGCATTAGAATAAAAGCAGAAAGGCACCAGTGTAGCAGCGTCAGTGATGTTTCTGATGAAGGTGCAGTTTAGCCAAGGGTTTTGGCCTGCAGCTTGTAGCCTGCAGCTTGTAGCTTGTATTATGACCCGGTTGTGAAGGATGTAGATTGTGGGACATGTCCAGCTACAGCCTAACAGAGAGGGTGAAATTCTAATTGTGTCGCTCCAAACTGTTTCCTCGTGCTGGGTCCAGATGTCAGAGGGGGAGATTGAAGAGAGGACAGGTTGAGCCTGGTGCAGCTCTGCGACATTGCACAGCTCAAGTGATCTCTGCCTCATGTCGAGTGCAGTCAGGGCAAACAGGAAAGCAAATATCCGTCCAAAATAGCCAGCGGTTGTGTGTGAACTCCCCAAACAATACGGTTTTACTGTGAATGTAAATGTCAATCATTTTTATATTTTCTGCTTTTCTAGATTTTACACTAGATGGATAGAGTAAATTTACTTTTTTATACTTTGTTTTACAAGCATTGAGTGTGCTTCGATTGCTTTGTGTGATGCACACAATGGGAATTCCCTCCTTTGGAATCAATCTTTTATAATGTTTTATTGATATGTAAAGTTAATACAGATAAATTTGTATGTTGTCTATGAAAATAAAATTTGTGAGAATGATCTTAGCTTCTCTGGCAGCTGAATCATGGCAGCGGCCCACCTGGATATGTTACTGAGATTGGAACTCTGCTACAGTGCTGACAGTGTGATTGGGAGCCCTGGTACAAGATGCAAAGAGCTCGGCAGCACCACCGTAGATGTATGGGCTGCAGATCAAGATCAGGCTTGGCAAAAACCCCAAGGGGCATTGAGCACAATCACAAGTCTTTGATCTGATCTGGTGGGCTATAAGTGTGAACGCAGGGCCAGCACCAGCTAGCGCCACTGGTTGAGTGAGCTGTGCTCTGTGTTACACCGAAGCAGGCAGATGCCGTTTAATACCAGTGATGGTAGTATGAAATGAGCTGAAACTTGAGCTCCCTCTCAACATTACTTGACATTCACCAGCTCCCCTCAGCACTGCAGCATCCATCTGCCCAGTTCAATTGACCGTCATAAAATGCAGAAAAGACAGTCAGCACAAGGAAATTTCCAACAAGCTAAGCAGCAAGTATCATCAATTATCAGACAACACCCACCAAAGGAGAGAGAGTCTAAAGGTTTGCCCTTGGCATTGCAAGGTGGTGACATTGCTATGTTACCAGGCCCGCCATCCTGCTGGGGGTCACCACTGATGGGAAACTGACCGCAACCACGCACACAAATGTTGCGGCCACCTCTGGCAGCCCCACAGCCTTTCCACCAAGTGCACGGGTGATGGAACGCTCTACATGTTTGGGTGAGTCTCGGGCACCTTGACATAACTTGGTTGTCACCCGATCCACCATTGTAACCCTTTGCTCCCTTACCAATGGTGCACAGTGATGGCAGCATGGCCCATCAACATAGTGTACTGTGTGTAGTGACTGCACGACTCCAACAGCACTTCCAAAGCTGTCACATCAACACCAGACGACAAGGCTTCATGCGCCTGGCAATATCACTGCATGCAGTTACTCTCTAAATAAGATTGTCCTAATTTGGAAATATATCCCTTGGCCTTGTCACTGGGTCTAAATCGTGGAACTCCGTTACCCAACAGCACTGAGGGATTTCTGGTTCTTGGCTGTCCAGGAATTGCTTGTTTTAGAGAAATGACCCTGAACTTGAAGGGAGTCAGGAACCAATATCAACTGTATTTTCAAGTTGGAACAGTTACTCCTGGAAGCATAATCTATATCTGTCCGTGGTCCATCCTAGATAATAGTTAGTGTAGGAAGGCACAGCAGATGCTGAAGACCGTAGACACAAAATGCTGGAGTAACTCAGTGGGACAGGCAGTATCTCTGGAGAGAAGCAATGGATGACATTTCAGGTCAAGACCATTCTTCAGACTCCAGGTACCAACCTAAAATGTCACCCATTCCTTCTCTCCAGAGATGCTGCCTGTCCTGCTAAGTTACTCCAGCATTTTGTGTCTATCTTTGCTAGATAATAGACTGTTATGGAGGTCATGGTTTAAACCCAAAATGGTGACCATCCGTCTGCCTCGGCCCGCTGACATCCTCCAGCAGTTTGTTTTTTGCATCTGATGTGGGGTGTCTGCTCAACATTCCACTGTCCTGGATGTGGGAGCACCAACACCCCACCAGAGAGTCTCGACACTGAGGAGCAGTTTAGTTTAGTTTATTATTGTCACATGTACTGAGGTATAATGAAAAGCGTTTGTGTTGCATGCTAACAAGTCAACAACAAGACTATACAATCAAGGCGTCCACAATGTATAGATACAGAATAAAGGGAATAATGTTTTGTGCAAGATAAGATCCTGTAAAGAGCAGTGACGTTAAATAGTCGGGTTCACCAGGGATCAGAGATAGATTTTGTTAACGCCCTCTTGTCCATTATTTAGACACTCCTCAACATCTCAGTGTGTGGGCTTTCTCATCTCCACCATATGGGTGGAGATGAGAAAGGGAAGGGATGCCATTCTGGGACTGTGGCTCATTGCCGGTGAAGCTGCCAAGGACAGCTTGAACCACAGTGCCTGGAGATTCCACCACCACACCACCTCATCTCCCTCAAGCCATGTGATCTACTCAACAAAATACCTTAAGCAGCAAGTTCCAAACGCACCACCTCTACCAGGGCAACAGGTGCTGAGGAACCCCCTCCTGATGGAAATATGTCGCTGTTCCTTCACCATCGCTGAGTCAAAATCCTGGAACTCCCTTCATACCAGTGCAGCCACTTCTCTGGAACTGCAGCGGCTCAAGAAGACAGCTTACCCCCGGGACCTCCTCAAGGGTGATTGGGAGGCAGACAATTGATTGCTGGCACAGTCTGCAAAGCCTACATCTCCTGAATAAATATAGTTTTGTTTAGATTAGTTTAGTTTATTGTCACGTGTATCAACACAGTGAAAAACTTTTTTGTTGCGTGCAATCCAGTCCGCAGAAAGACTACGCATGATTATAATCAAGCATCCAGTGATATAAATAGATCTGCAATTCTGGTCTGCGCCACAGAGCTAGAGCTTGAGGCTGGGGCAGCAGATGAGGAGATCTGGGGTGAATGGGTGGGGGGGTTACAGGTGGCTGGATAGAGGAAGATAGAACTGAGAACGCAAGGTAGAAATGATGGCATGGGCCCCATATCTGAGGGAGGATGTGTTGACTGGGCTGGAGAGGGTCCAGAGGAGGTTTACGAGAATGATCCCTGGAAAGAATGGGTAACATATGATGAGCTTTTGACGGCACTGGGCCTGTACTCGCGGGAGTTTAGAAGGATGAGGGGGAACCTCATTGAAACTTACCAAATAGTGAAAGGCCTGGATAGAGTGGATGTGGAGAGGATGTTTCCACTAGTGGGAGAGTCTAGGACTAGAGGTCATAGCCTCAGAATTAAAGGACGTTCCTTTAGAAAGGTGATGAGGAGGACCTTAGAGGGTCAGAGGAAGGTGAATCTGTGGAATTAATTATCACAGATGGTGGTGGAGGCCAAGTCAATGGATATTTTTATGGCAGAGATACTATAGATACATTCTTGATTAGTACGGGTGTCAGGGGTTATGGGGAGAAGGCAGGAGAATGGGGTTGAGAGGGAAAGATAGATCAGCCATGATTGAGTGGCGGAGTAGACTTGATGGGCCGAATGGTCTATTCTGCTCCTATCACAAGACCTTATGAAGAGGAGAGGCAAGCAGAGAGGGCTGTGAGTGGGGTGGGTTGGGTGATGTGGTGGTCTCATCCTTCGTTCATGGGAGTTCACTCAAATCAGACTGGATTGTGCAGAGTCCCACAGGTCCGTCAGATCCACCCATGGCTTCTCTGCAGACTGCTGTATTTTGTTGTGAGACTTGTCCTGACTCTGAGTCAGACTGTCGTCTGTCTAGGGGCCCTGAGGGAGATGAAGCAGAGGATTGCAGACAGTTGTCGGGATGTCCACGGGCCAGGGGTTAGTTGAGAATTAACCACGTGGGTGACAAGCAGTTATATTTACACAGCCCTACCCACACGCATCTCAGACACCAGGCCACACACTGCAGGGAACTGGCGTAACATTTGTACTCAGTTATTTTAAGCAGTAATTTGAATATATAATTGGAGAAAGTTCACAGTTGAAGTTATGCTTCTCTCTGTGTCAGGAACTGTTCCAGCAGACAGACATAGAACGGTACAGCACAGGAACAGGCCCTTCAGCCCACAATGTTTGTCTGAACATGATGTCAGGTTAAACTAATTTCCTGTCCCTGCACATGAGCCATATCCCTCCATTATCTACATATCTATGTGCCAGTCCAAAACTCTTTTAAGTGCCAGTCATATCCACATCAACCACTGTCCCTGGCAGAGTAATCCTGTCACCCACCACCCTCTATATACGACAGTGGTGTTATAGGGGCTTGTAGATAGGCAGACGGATATGCAAGGAATGGAAGGAAATGGATCAGGTGCAGACAGAGGAGATGAGTTGAACTTGGCATCGCGTTGGACATGGACATTGTCCGGTACTGGTCTGTTCTGTGTACTCCATCAACCTTAGTTAGTTAGCGTGCGGGGCTGTTGTTAGTGGACAGTATGACAATGACGGTCAGCTGTGAATGTTGCAGGAAACACACACATCATGTCTGAGTGAAAAGCACTCATCATCATGCTCTGGGCCAGTTTCATGATCTCTCTGCGTGTCAACAGATCGTAGTGCCCTTCCACCACACTAGTGCTGAGCTAGTTCAGTCTGACCATCATCTCAGCCGCTAATCAATGCACACACTTTGCAAAGACTGGTCTGTAGGAATCCAGAACCCCAACAGCATGTTGTCATTTATTATAAGTGGCATTGGTTCAAAGGTCGGGGGAATATGTATGCCTCAGTTGAAAGGTCATGGACAGTGTTGGGCTTCTCGTTGAGGAAAGGACGGTGGAGTGTTGCAACTACCAGAAGATGAGGAGTAAAGTCTTTAGCCGGAGGGTGGTGAACCTTTGCAATTCGTTGCCACAGACGGCAGTGGAGGCCAATTCATTGGGCATTTTTAAAGCGGAGATTGACAGGTTCTTGATTAGTAAAGGCTCTGGGGGTTATGAGGAGAAAGTGGTTGAGAGAACATTGACACTTGGACAGACTTGGACAGACTGGTCTTGTAACCTCTGAAATTCAATGAGTGAAAGGGGAGGACTGGAAGGTCAGATCCCGAGGGCTGTTGACAAGGTGGATGAGGATAGGATGTCCCTTCTAGAGCAAGGCTTAACAAAGACAGCGATGAGGGTGGTGAGTCTGTAGAACTCTTTCTCAAGGGGCAGTCCATGCATATTGTTCTGGTAGATATAGATTGGCTCTTGCTAACCTGGGAATGAGATGTCAGGGTGGGGGGTAGTTGGGATCACGGTCAGTTCAACAATGATTGTCCAGATGGGGCTGAGTGGCCATTTCCTGCTCCCAGTTCCTGTGCACTGTTTAGTTTCTGAACATCCCACCAATCAGCAAAACACAAAGAGCTGGAGAAACTCACAAGGGTGGGCACCATGGTGGAGGCAACATGTGTGGTTGGGACCAAACTCCTGTTTGCCTTCAGTCCTGGGACTTTATACCTGGTCAAAGGTTTCCAACAAGGGAGTAAACCGGATGTTTCTGCAAGTCCTCTTAAAGGCACCATGGACATTGTCCAGTGAAGTACAAGAGGTTACTGGGCTTTCTCAGCAATAGTTATCCCTTTGCTGGTCCACGCTGCATCTCTGATCTACTGCAGATAACAAGGAGTGTCGTCTCTGCCAGGCCACCAGTTCCTGGCCTTGGTCCACCAAGGGTCCAGTGCACGGTCTGAGTTTGTATGTTCCACCGCTGGGTACCTGGTCTGGCCTGGTTCAAACTGGGGCAGAGGGGAGCTCTAGACAATGAGCAGGACTCTCAGTGCAAGGGGAGGAATTTATTTACTCAGATTCATAGCGTAGAAACAGGCCCCTTAGTCCAACTTGCCCAAGCCGACCAACATGCCCCATCTATACTAGTCCCACCTGCCAGTGTTTGGCCCATGTTCCCCTATACCTGTCCTATCCATGTACTTGTCCACATTAGTTTTAAACATTGTAATAGTACCTGCCTCAACTACCTCCTGTGGCAGCCCATTACACAGAACTACCACCCTTTGTGTAAAAGGTTGCCCCCTGGGTACCTATTAAATATTTCCACCCCACAAAGTGGTGCATCAATGGATTAATTGCCACAGATGGCAGTGGAGGCAGTCATTGAATACTTTTAAAGTATAGATAGATAGGGTTTTGATTAATACGAGTGTCAGGGGTTATGGGGAGAAGGCAGGAGAATGGGGTTGAGGGAGAAAGGTTGATCAGCCATGATTGAATGACGGAGTGGACTTGATGGGCTGAATGGCCTATTTCTGCTCCAACGACTTGGAGCTGCAGCTGGGATAGTCTGAGCGGAGAGGGGGAAATGAGGGGATCTCAGTCCAGACAGAGACCTCTCGGTTGCTCCCGGCTGCCCCTGAAGTAAGGTAACCCACAGATATTGCAACCGCAGAGAGTTTTTTTTATCACCAGTTGTGTCCAAGCTGATAACAAGCTGTGACTGGCAATATTCTTGAGTATTGATCCCCACAGCATGGACTCTGCCTGAGCTTCAATCCGAGTCTGGTGATGAGTCTGAGAGTAACTGATGTTCCTCCTGCTGCTGTTTAGTTTCCCAAAGACATGAACTCTGACGGTGAATCTCCTGGGCAGCTGGCTGCTGGCTATGGAAAGCCAGACATTGATGGGAGCAAGAATCCCCGGGCTCTGCCAGACATAGGCAAGTTAGCCCTGTAGTTCTGTGAAAATGAATGATTTCGGTTGGACTTGCTGAAGTGCGATCTCCCTGTGCACGGTCTAATATTTGAAACTACACATTTAGTGGTTTGCATTCTTTCTGATCTTTATCTGAAAGATCAACAGTTATTTCTGCGGGGAGTAATGGAAATTGCAGGGTTGTGAAACAGAGAGGTCACGGAGATGCAGCAAATGTAGATGAAAGATGGGAGTGTTGGTGAGAGACAAGGTTGGCTCGGCGCTGTCCAAGCTGATAACAATCTCTATCTTGTTGCAACAGAGTTAAAGGCAATAGTTTCAGAGTTGACAGTTACCCTCCTGTGCAAACCCCTCCCGACTGAACAGTTTGCACCATGGACTGGTATAGGCAACTGGCGGTTGTGTGTCTCAGTCAATGCTTCAATGAGATGCTTAACGTCAGGTGTGCAAATGCACTGTGCAATCATGTCCCTACATTCTGTCCAGGACAGTGGTCCATAACTCAGCACATCCCCGATTAGCAAGTGCACGGACATCTTTAGCCAGAGGGAGGTGAATCTGCGGAATTCATTGCCACGGAAGTCTGTGGAGGCCAAGTCAATGGATATTTTTAAGGCAGAGATAGATAGATTCTTGATTAGTGCGGGTGTCAGGGGTTATGGAGAAGGCAGGAGAATGGGGTTATGAGGGAGAAATAGATCGGCCATGATTGAATGGCGGAGTAGACTTGATGGGCCGAATGGCCTAATTCTGCTCCTATAACTTATGAACTTGTAAAGAGGAGAGGCAGGCAGAGAAGGCGGGGAGTGGGGAGTGCCGCAGGGCCCACCCACCACTCGTGACCGGCACCATCCACTGCGGGACACCGGCCCCTTGCAGCCGGGCCAAGCCTCCAGGACACCCGGGGGGGTTGTTGTCCGCCTGCCCGCCTGTCTCAGCCTCACTTGTGGACCGGTGGGGGAGAGGATGTGGTGCGTGAGGGAATGTTGTAATAAGGGGCCTGCTACAGGGTGTAACATCGTTACTTCTGCAAAGAGAGTCAATAACACGGCAAGTTATTGACAGCAGAAAGACAGATTTGCTGAACAATGAGCCACGGCAAGTTTGAAGGTCCCGCGGTGGCGAGGTCTGATGTCATTCCCTGGAAACCGCAGCTCGAACAACTTGCACCCACGCACCAGCCTCCAACTCTCTGCTCATTAATGAGATTTCTTTTTGAGTTATTGTTCTGCTCGTCCTTTTACAGAAATAATAGCAGTGGATCCTCGCAACACTGACACAATAAGTCTCTCCATCACGGCTGTGTGGGGTGGGGGGGGGCGATGAGGGAACGAGGAGGGGGGTGGTCCAACGGCCAGGGAACACCTTAATCCAGGCCTCCTGTCATGAGAGTGTCTTGTTCATAAGTGATAGGAGCAGAATTAGGCCACTCGGCCCATCAACCAGTGCAGAAACATGGAGCAAATGGTCGTGCAAGAGATGATCCGTTCCTGAGGTGGGATTAGGGTTTATGGGTTGGTTCAACAACCTGGTGGTTGTAGGGAAGTAGCTGTTCCTGAACCTGGTGGTGGAGACTTGAGGCTTGTGTACCTCCTGCCCGGCGGTGGCAGTGAGAAGAGGGCATCACCTGGAGGGTGGGGTCCGTGGGGTCCGTGGGGTCCGTGGTGATTTACACCGCCTGCTTGAAGCTGAGCCTGGTGTAGATACTCTCGATGGTGGGCCGGGCTGAAGACTGACCACCCCATACGGCACGGCCCGGTCTGGCATGGAACAGCACGGTACAGCACAGCCAGATGTGCAACACCAGATGTGCAACACCAGATGTGCAACACCAGATGTGCAGCCCGACTGCTCGACCACAGCGCGGCACCTTTGCACAAGGAGCTATTTCTACTTCAGATTTAAGTAAAATTATCTCAGGATAAATTTAGTGATTCTCATTTTAGATTATTTTTGCGATTGATTGGGAAGTGAAACTTTCTTCGTCACACTTCGTTCAACATCCCATCCGTGAGTGAACAGCTTGGCCAATCTCCCCACCCCACACATCACCAAGCCCGGCCCCGCTCAGTCACCTCACAGACAGCCACACTGGGCATTGGGACCTCTCACAGTGTCAGGGGGGTGCCGGGTATCCTTGTCTAGACGTCTAGACTGGGTCCTGCAACAGGAACGAGTGGGTAGAGGGAGACAAAGGGTTTCATGGATGTGGAGAACAGACACTGGTGGCTGCTGAAGACACAGACAACAGACAATAAGTGCAGGAGTTGGCCATTCGGCCCTTCGAGCCAGTACCGCCAGGGGTGGAGCAATGAATGGGTCGGAGCCCGAGCAATAGAGGAGGTTTGGAGATTATTGGGACAGAGGAACATGAGAAGGCTGAAAGCAATGGTGGGCACAACCCTGCAAAGGGTCAGGCAGCATCTCTAGACAACAAGGATGGGTGACATTTCGGGTCGGAGCCTTCTTCAGACTGAAGGTAGAGGTGGGGAGGGAGGGGGGGTGTGTGAAAAGGCCAGAACAAATCAGGGCCTCCAATAGGTGACTAAGGAAGGGTGGAGCCCATAATGGTCCATTGTTGGCTGGGGAAGAAGTGATAACTGGGATGCGAACAGTGGAACTGGCTAGGGTTTGGGGTGGTTCAGAGAGAGAGAATACAAGGCCAATATTCATACCGCTGGCGTGTAAGCTGCCCACGCGAAATATGAGGTGCTGCTCCTCCAATTTGCGCTGGGCCTCACTCTGACAATGGAGAAAGTGTGGGAATGGGAGTTCAAGTATTTCGTAACCGAGAGATCATGTTGGCCAAGGCTGGCAGAGCAAAGTAGTTCAGTGAAATGATCGCCCAGTCCACACAGAGAACGAGGGAAGCAACCAATGTGAAAACACAGGTAAATGGCAGCACCACAGTGTTCCTGCGGCATCGTGCCAGTGTTTCCACGTCCCAGTATCGCCCACTCCTCACTCAGTGTACCTGCGTAGCACCAGCGGCACTCGATGTAAAGAAGTGCTGCCTCTCCACGCCCAGAGCACAAACCAAAATGCTGCAGGAACCCAGCCAGCGGTAAATGTAGGCTGTGGAACTGTGGATACTGGTAACTCAGCAGGTCAGGCAGCATCTGTGGAGGGAAATAGACAGACGATGTTTCTGGTCAGGGCCTTATCTCCAGACAGGACAGTCCACCTCTACAGACGCTGCCTGACCGCTGAGTTGCTCCAGAACTTTGTTCATGCTGTTGCTGTTATTCAGGCAGCCTCATATACATTCTGTACATCCACCCAGGGCACCAGGCCCTGTGCCAGTCTGTCAATGGTCTGATGTAGTCCAGCGTGGGACTATGCCGAGATATCACTCCGTGAGTCTCCCCGACACAAACACCAGTCCTCTGGGTCAGGATTACAAACACAAACTGCTACTAGTTTCAAAGGATGTGATGGGGTCTAGAAACCTTCTGTTAAATAGCAAAGTGTGTGAATGTTTCTCAGTTAATCACCAGCTAACCATCGATAACACTGTAACCAAACTTACAACAAAGAAAAAGCAGAACTCATTGAACAAATGCAAGATCGGTCAGTCGACCATTTAACAACTCCATTACGTGCATCACTAGCAGGGAAATCACACACTACAGGCGTGTTCAGGTGTGTACAGGCGTGTTCAGGTGTGTACAGGTGTGTACAGATGTGTTCGTGTGTACAGGCATGTTCAGGTGTGTGCAGGTGTGTTCAGGTGTGTACAGGTGTGTTCAGGTGTGTACAGGTGTGTACAGGTGTGTTCGTGTGTACAGGCGTGTTCAGGTGTGTGCAGGTGTGTTCGTGTGTACAGGTGTGTACAGGCGTGTACCGGTGTGTTTGTGTGTACAGGTGTGTACAGGCGTTTACAGGTGTGTACTGGCTAGGCTATCCACATATAGCAGGAGTGGCATCTGACCAGGGGAGGGGGCAATGAATCTTCACCAGTTGTAGGTGAGGCTGATGCCCTAGGGGAAAGGTTTAGGAAGATGGGCTGGTCTCCAGAGATATTTAGCAGGAGGATTCTGAAGGTTAGTTTCCCCTGGACAAGCTCTGAGGTGAGAGTGGACAGATTGTGTAGCAACCTGTGGGGCAAATTTCTCACACAGAGGGTGGTGGGTATTTGGAACCAGCTACTAGAGGAGGAAGCTAAAACAACACTTAAAAACACTTTAAGCTACATGGATACATGAGGAGGAGAAGGTTAAATCGGAAGTGTCAGTGATGCAGTTGAACAAAGGGGACTATGAAGGCATGAGAGGGGAGCTGGCCAAAGTAGACTGGAAAGGGATCCTAGCAGGAATGACGGGGAACAGTAATGGCAGGAATTTCTGGGCATAATCCGGAAGACGCAGGATCATTTCATTCTAAAAAGGAAGAAAGATTGGCTGACAAGAGAAGTTAGGGATAGAATAAAACTAAAAGAAAAGATGTATAACACAGCAAAGAGTAGCCGGAAGCCAGAGGATTGGGAAACTTTCATAGGACAACAGAAGGAAACAAAACAGGCAATACGGGCTGAAAAGATGAAGTGCGAGGGGAAGCTGGCCAGGAATATAAAGAAGGACAGTAAATGCTTCTTTAGATATGTAAAGGGAAAAAGAATAGCAAAGTCAAATGTGTGTACAGGTGTGTACAGGTGTGTACAGGCTAGGCTATCCACATATAGCAGGAGTGGCACCTGACCAGGGGAGGGGGTCAAATCTTCAAGGCAGACACGGTGAAATTATTATGGGGAACAAGGAAATGGCAGAAGAGTTGAACTGGTACTTCGGATCTGTCTTCACTAAGGAAGACACAAACAATCTCCCAGATGTACTGGAGGACAGAGGATCTAAGGGGGTCGAGGAACTGAAATAAATTTTCATTAGGCGAGAAATAATATTAGGAAGTCTAATGGGATCCCGTGGACTTTGGGAGCCGCGGACTCCGGTGGGAGGTGGCTGATTTGGAGGTCCGGGCCGCTGAGGATGTTCTCCGTCGGGGTTCGGCATCGGGGTCCCACCGTTCCCGGCGACTGCGGGTGCTCGGGAGGCCCCAACCACGGGTGAACATCCGGGAAGATCGGCGGCGAGGCTGGCTGGACCATGGTACCTTCCTTAACTCTGGTGCCGCTGTGGGGTTATGTTGTGTCGTGTCGTGTCGTGTCGTGCACTTCTGTGTTTGTGCTTTTTTTATTTTTTATTTTACATGACTGTAAGGAAAATCAATTTTGTTGTCTCTTATGAGATAATGACAATAAATTGAATCCAAATCCAAATCCAAATGTGACAAGTAAAATGGATGAAGGGGAGCCAGTGGATGTAGTGTATCTAGACTTTCAGAAAGCCTTTGATAAGGTCTAGCACGGGAGACTGGTGACTAAAATTAGAGCACCTGGTATTGGAGGTAGGGTGTTGACGTGGATAGAAAATTGGTTGGC
This sequence comes from Raja brachyura, assembly GCA_963514005.1. Next base: position 700,472 of record OY740812.1, read on the forward strand.
AGACAGGAAGCAAAGAGTAGGAGTGAACGGGTCCTTTTCAGAATGGCAGACAGTGGCGAGTGGAGTGCCGCAACGCTCGGTGTTGGGGCCGCAACTGTTTACCATGTATATTAATGATTTGGAAGAGGGAATTAGGAGCAACACTAGCAAGTTTGCAGATGACACAAAGCTGGGTGGCAGTGTGAACTGTGAAGAGGATGTTAGGTGGTTGCAGGGGGACCTGGACAGGTTGAGTGAGTGGGCAGATGCGCGGCAGATGCAGTATCTATATTACTAAAAGTCTGATCTTGACCGCTTTTGGCTCGCTGTGCTGTGATTTCTGAGAGAACGCCGCCACCTATGGCCATCATTTTTGGCCAGCTCGCTCAGATCCCCCCTCCGTCTTCCTGGACCAGAGAATTTTTCCCATCGATGAAAAATCAGAGATATATTAATATTTTTTTTAAATTCCCCATTCTCTCTGTTGCCCCTGCTGGAGGGAGGGGGAGGGACTATAAAACCAGGAAGTGGTGTGCCTCACTCAGTCTCTGTAAGATGGAGCAAGCCAGAGGGTCACGTCTCTCTGAGCTCTGAATAACACTGAACACATGTCTACTCAAATGTGAGTGCACTTAATGTGGTTTGAAAATGAAAATATGGTTGGTTTGAAGTAAAAAGGCAGTACCTGCAAATGTTTGTTTGGGGGGTTTGAGTTGAAGTTAAAAGGCACTACTGCAAATGGTGGCTTGGGTGCTTTGGCTTGAAGTTAAAAGGCACTACTGCAAATGGTGGCTTAGGTGCTTTGGGTAACTTCCTGTTTGCACTGTATATTAATTTTAGATAAAATGCTACCACTTACGTCTGTGATTTTTGGCCATCTTACTCAGTCCCCCTCCGCTCAGCAGGTGCAGAGGATTCTTCCCATCAATGAAAAATAAAGGTGTTATTAGTGTTTTAAAAATGTTGAGGATCTCTCTCCTGTCAATCATGCCATGAAGGCCACACCTTTTCCGGTGGGAGGGGGATGGGTTATAAAACCCGGACGTGTGGGTGTCTTTGCGTGATGGGGGTGGGAGAGGTCACGACTGTCTGAGCTGTGAATCAACTGAGATCACTGAATGTCTACTGAACTGTGAGTTTGGTGTTTTGTGTGGTTTTATGGTGGTTTCACCCTGCTTGAAATGGTATGAAACTGCATTTGAATGTGGTGGCGTTGCACCCTGCTTGAAGTGGTTGGAAACTGCACTTGAATTTGGTGGCCTTGCACCCTGCTGAAAGTGGTATGAAACTGCATTTGAATTTGGTGGCCTTGCACCCTGCTTGAAATTTCAAGGAATAGCCATGAGTCAACTGCCAGCCCACCAGCCGTGAGTGAGCTGCCAGCACATCAGGCTTGAGGGACTGAGCTGCCACCCCAAGAACCCATACCAGCGCTCCAGAAAGACCCCCACTGGCCACCAATATTGGAATTGGTAGAGAGGTGGAATATTGCGTCGGGGGACCAGCCCTCCGTGTGAACACGGGGCCCAACGGGTCCCACTTAGTCTAGTAATATAGATAAATGTGAGGTTGTCCTCTTTGGTGGCATAAACAAGGGCAGGTTATTATCTCAATGGGGTTAGGTGAGGTAAGGGGGAGGTACAGCGAGACCTGGGTGTCCTTGTACACCAGTCACTGAAAGTTGGCGTGCAGGTACAGCAGGCAGTGAAGAAAGCTAATGGAATGTTGGCCTTCATAACAAGAGGATTTCAGTATAGGTTCTTCTGCAGTTGTATAGTGCTCTGGTAAGATCACATCTGGAGTATTGTGTATAGTTTTGGTCTCCTAATTAGAGGAAGGACATCCTTTTGATTGAGGCAGTGCAGCGTAGGTTCACAAGATTGATCCCTGGGATGGTGGGACTGTCATATGAGGAAATATTGAAAAGACTAGGCTTGTATTCACTGGAGTTTAGAAGGATGAGGGGCGATCTTATAGAAACATATAAAATTATAAAAGGAGCGGACAAGCTAGATGCAGGAAAAATGTTCCCAATGCCCACAGGAGCCATTGGAAGAGAAGGAGGGGGAGGAGCAACACCCGACCGGAAAGCTGAAAGATCCAGCGCGGATCCAGGCTTCTTCACCAAAATCCATAACGTTCCATTCGGAGAAGTGGATTTTTGGAGGAAGCCGCTGATTGGTGGGAAGTGGACTAGGGTAAGCAGCTGATTGGCCGTCAGATTCCAGCAGTTTGTAGTGTACTTTGTCTTGTGTTGATATTGTATCCTGTGTAAGGGGGGGGAGTATGAAGGGCAGGGCAGTGTACTGTTGTGGATGTCAGATGTGGGAGGTCAGGGAATCTGATAGACCTCCAGACGTCCACATCTGCGCCAGGTGTGTCGAGATGGGGCTCCTAAAGGACTGTGTTAAGGACCTGGAGCAGCAGCTCGATGACCTCCGTCTGGTCAGGGAGAGTGAGGAGGTCATAGACAGGAGCTACAGGGAGGTGGTCACTCCAAAACCACAGGAGGCAGACAAGTGGGTCACGGTTAGGAGAGGCAAGGGGCAGAGGCAGGGACTAGAGAGTGCCCCGGTGGCTGTACACCTTGGCAATAAGTACTCCTGTTTGAGTACTGTTGGGGGGGACAGCCTACCTGGGGGTAGCAACAGCGACCTGGCCTGCGGTACAGAGACCGGCCCTGTTGCTCAGAAGGGTAAGGAAAAGAAGAGGAGGGCAGGAGTAATAGGGGACTCTATAGTTACGGGGTCAGATTGGCGATTCTGTGGACGCAGTCAGGGACCCGGATGGTAGTTTGCCTCCCTGGTGCCAGGGTCCGGGATGTGACTGAACGTGTCCAAGATATCCTGAAATGGGAGGGAGAGAAGCCAGAGGTCGTGGTGCATATAGGTACCAATGACATAGGTAGAAAAAGAGAAGAGGTCCTAAAAGGAGAATTTAGGGAGTTAGGAAGAGAGTTAAGGAGAAGGACAGCAAAGGTAACAATCTCAGGATTACTGCCCGTGCCACGCGACAGTGAGAGTAGGAATGGAGCGAGGTGGAGGATAAACGCGTGGCTGAAGGACTGGTGCAGAGGGCAGGGATTCAAGGATCATTGGAACCTCTTTTGGGGAAGGAGTGACCTGTATAAAAAGGACGGGTTGCACTTGAACCCGAGGGGGACCAGTATCTTGGCGGGGAAATTTGCAAAGGCTACTGCGGGGACTTTAAACTAGAACGGTTGGGGGGAGGGACTCAAATAGAGATAGCTAGGAGACGGTGTCTAAGGCAGGAGGCAGAGAAGGGAAGCACTCAGACCCAACTAGTACGGGGGGAAGAAGAAAAAAAATAATAAACAGAGAATAAGAGGTGGTGGGTGTCTTAAAGGTGTGAGCAGAGAGACAGAGGGGGATAAAATGACAATAGAAGCAAGTGGTAGCAAGGTGAAAATTAATAGTGGCTGGCAGACAAATCCAGGAAAAAAATCAAAAGGGGCCACTTGTCAACATAATTGTATAAAGGGTAAAAATGTTGTAAAAACACGCCTGAAGGCTTTGTGTCTCAATGCAAAATAGATTAGGAAAGGAAACTGGCAGGAACATAAAAACTGACTGCAAAAGTTTTTATAGATATGTGAAGAGAAAGAGACTAGTTAGAACAAATGTTGGTCCCTTCCAGTCAGAAACAGGTGAATTGATCATGGGGAACAAGGACATGGCAGACCAATTGAATAACTACTTTGGCTCTGTTTTCACTAACGAAGACAAATAATCTGCCGGAAATAGCAGTGGACCGGAGGTCAAATAGGATGGCGGAACTGAGTGAAATCCAGGTTAGCCGGGAAGTGGTGTTGGGTAAATTGAACGGATTAAAGGCCGATAAATCCCCAGGGACAGATGGTCTGCATCCCAGAGTGCTCAAGGATGTAGCCACAGAAATAGTGGATGCATTAGTGATAATTTTTCAAAACTCCTTAGACTCTGGAGTAGTTCCTGAGGATTGGAGGATAGCTAATGTAACCCCACTTTTTAAAAAAGGAGGGAGAGAGAAAATGGGGAATTACAGACCAGTTAGTCTAACATCGGTAGTGGGGAAACTGCTAGAGTCATTTATTAAAAATGGGATAGCAGCGCATTTGGAAAGTGTGAAATCATTGGACAAAGTCAGCAGGGATTTACAAAAGGTAAATCATGTCTGACGAATCTTATAGAATTTTTCGAGGATGTAACTAGTAGAGTGGATAAGGGAGAACCAGTGGATGTGTTATATCTGGACTTTCAGAAGGCTTTTGACAAGGTCCCACATAAGAGATTAGTATACAAACTTAAAGAACACGGTATTGGTGGTTCAATATTCATGTGGATAGAGAACTGGCTGGCAGACAGGAAGCAAAGGGTAGGAGTAAACGGGTCCTTTTCAGAATGGCAGGCAGTGAGTAGTGGGGTACCACAAGGCTCAGTGCTGGGACCCCAGCTATTTACAAGATACATTAATGATTTGGACAAGGGAATTGAATGCAACATCTCCAAATTTGCAGATGACACCAAGCTGGGGGATATAGTTAGGTATGAGGAGGATGCTAGGAGGTTGCAGGGTGATTTGGATAGGCTGAGTGAATGGGCAGATGCATGGCAGGTGCAGTATAATGTGGATAAATGTGAGGTTATCCACTTTGGTGGCAAAAACATGAGGATAGACTATTATCTGAATGGTGGCAGATTAGGAAAAGGGGAGATGCAACGAGACCTGGGTGTCATGGTACACCAGTCATTGAAAGTAGGCATGCAGGTGCAGCAGGCAGTGAAGAAAGCAAATGGTATGTTAGCATTCATAGCGAAAGGATTTGAGTATAGGAGCAGGGAGGTTCTACTGCAGTTGTACAGGGTTTTGGTGAGACCACACCTGGAGTATTGCATACAGTTTTGGTCTCCAAATCTGAGGAAAGACATTCTTGCCATAGAGGGGGTTCAGAGAAGGTTCACCAGACTGATTCCTGGGATGTCAGGACTTTCATATGAAGAAAGACTGGATAGACTTGGCTTGTACTCACTGGATTTTAGAAGATCGAGGGGGGATCTTATAGAAACTTACAAAATTCTTAAGGGGTTGGACAGGCTAGATGCAGGAAGATTGTTCCCAATGTTGGGGGAGTCCAGATCAAGGGGTCACAGTCTAAGGATAAGGGGGAATTCCTTTAGGACCGAGATGAGGAAAACATTCTTTACACAGAGAGTGGTGAGTCTCTGGAATTCTCTGCCACAGAAGATAGTTGAGGCCAGTTCATTGACTATATTCAAGAGGGAGTTGGATGTGGCACTTGTGGCTAAAGGGATCAGGGGGTATGGAGAGAAGACAGGTACGGGATACTGAGTTGGATGATCAGCCACGATCATATTGAATGGCGGTGCAGGCTCGAAGGGCCGAATGGCCTACCCCTGCACCTATTTTACTATGTTTCTATGTTGGGCGAGTCCAGAACCAGGGGCCACAGTCTTAGAATAAAGGGGAGGCCATTTAAGGCTGAGGTGAGAAAAAGCTTTTTCACCCAGAGAGTTGTGAATTTGTGGAATTCCCTGCCACAGAGGGCAGTGGAGGCCAATTCATTGGATGGATTTAAGAGAGAGTTAGATAGAGCTCCAGGGGCTAGTAAAATCAAGGGATATGGGAAGAAGGCAGGCACGGGTTATTGATTGGGGATGATCAGCCATGATCACAATGAATGGTGGTGCTGGCTTGAAGGGCCGAATGGCCTCCTCCTACACCTATTTTCTAAGGTTTCTATGATAGGAAAGGTTAGAGGGCTTGTGGCGGGGGCTGTCATGGAGGGGGGGACTATTAGTAAATTGGTGATGTTGTGGGGAGAGGGGCCAGAGAGAGGGGGGGGGAAAAAGATGGCTTTAATTAGTTGACCCAACCAATCCATCGAGAGAGAGGAAGAGAGGGAGGGAGGGAAAGGGGGAAGGAGGAAGAGGGGGAGGGGGGTCAGTGCTGGTCATTGTTGGTCAGGACTGGTGTGACTTGCATTAGGGTTAGGCTTAGGATGAGATGGATAGGAAAGGTTTAGAGGGATATGGACAAAATGTGGGCTGGGGGGGTAGGACTAGTGTAGATCGGGCATGTTGGTTGACATGGACGTGTTGGGCCAAAGGGCCTGTTTCATTGCTGTATGACACTTGGCATCTGGACAAGGTATGTTTCAGGGAACCGAGTGTTGTCGGGATTCTCTCCAAGAGCATTGGCACATGGTTTCCATTTTGCAGAGTTGCTCTGTCACTGGTTTAGTGTTTTGGACTTTGGGAATGTGCCGATGGGCTGGATGTTTATCAGAGGGATATTCCTGATTTTCCTGTCAGTCTGTAACCCCAAACCCTCTGCGCTGTGTGATGAGACCAAGCTGGTGTGAGTCACCCGTCACCTTGGTCAATTCCAGCTGGGAATGTTCCTAAGGAATAGGAGAATAAGGCCATTCGGCCCATCAAATGTGGCCCATCTCTTCTAACCCTATTCTCCTGCCTTCTCCCTTTCACCTCTGACCTATACTAATCACGAACATGCTCTGGGAACACCACTGGTACTAGTCAAATGCAGCACCTAGCCTGGAGGAGAGAAGTTAATACTCATCGACCAGAGACGGAGAGGATGGAGCCAGTGAGGTCTGAGCAAGGAGCGAGGCCCGTGGGAGGCTCCGCCCCCGGGGACAAAGGACGGGGGGAGAGGAGAGGGATGTGGTGTACAAGGAAGGAGATGACTGGAGGCCCCTTAACAGCCTGGGACTTGCCCGGTACAGACACCACTCACTGGAACTGGAACGTGGACTTCGAACATGGTGTCAAAACATGGCACCTCTTGCATACATCTCAGTAGACTCTTCGTATCCACTTGCTAATCGGGAATCGAGGGTATG